>JAJOOH010000492.1:0-14228 GCA_029582605.1 Solanum gracilifrons | reverse complement strand
TAGTGCGGCTTATCAGACATCCTAGGATACTTAAACCTAGTGCTCTTATACCAAGTTTGTCACATCCTGAGCTACCCCCGAGATGCGGACACGGGACCAAGGATCACAAGTGACCCCAAGCTAACCCTACTGGCATGATATGAGCATACTAAGAATAATAAAATTGATGCGGAAGCTAAATATTAATGAAAGTCTGAAATGATGGGGAATACCCATATACTAAAACTTAATATATCAAATATGAGAGTTTAATACAAAAGAAATACAAAACTCAAATACTAAGCCGAATCTAACAATGTCTTAAGCCGAATCTAACTATGTCTTAAAATAGCCTCTAACTGACTAGAAGTGCTGGGACATGCCCCAGCTAAGTCTAGCAAAACTGAAACTAAAACAATGAAAACTGAAATATAACATGACTATTGTCCTCGAAGAATGAGGACTCACCACTGCTGATGTTGAACTAGAGATGGAGAACCGATCTAAGCGTGATATTGATGCTGAGAATATGAACCTACATCACAAGAAGATGTAGCGCAGAGTATGCGTCAGTACTTGAAAGGTACTAAGCATGCAGGATAGAGTAAAGTTCAAATAAACATATAACTGGACAAGAAATGAAGCAAGAGTATAATCTGGACATGATATAGATACTGAATACTGAGCTAACAGAATGCAATGACCAAATTTAGACATGTTGATGCTAAATACTGATTATACTGAAATGTGGTCAATGCAATGGAGTCTGACTGAACTGTGGGAGCTATTAATAACCAATAATAAAACCACATGAGCTAAATGTGGAGTCCGATGTATACGCCTCATCAAGAGGTCCCAATACACTCGGCCAAAGGTATAGAGGCATGCTGGCGTGATCACTAAATGATGCTCACAGAGGGGACTTACAACCTACATGACTCGTAGTTCTGGGACTATATGGGTGGCTGACCCTAGTCCAACTCGGTATTATGCTACTCCCAATAGATTAAATGATTAACACATTATGACTAAATTTCTTTAATATACTAGATAGCTCAAAACTAACATGCAAACTGAGAATGCATATTGATATACTGATAATGACACATTCAAGATTGAGGCAAGTATATCTGAAATACTTAAATATCTGACCTAGCATGTGTAATTCAAGAACTAAAGAAATACATAGCTAGGGTTCTGGAATTCATGCAATAAACTAAGTAATAACATGATAATTTGATTTGGGAACATGTAATAACTAATTCATGATAATCTACTAAAGTTATAGAAACCCTAGGTCTAGTTGATAATAGGGAATCAAGAATCTGACTGAAATCTAGGGACCTAATGGGAGAAAGGAACCCACTAGTGAAATCCCACATACCTGGTGATGAATTCCACGGAGAAATCTTTCAATTTCGGGGCTGGAACTGATGGAATCTTGCTCCGTTCTTGAACTAGGGTTCTTGACCTCTTTTCTCCTCTTACACTCTAAATTTTCTAAGTTTAATTAATGATTTGACTTAGGTAAGTTCTAGTTTTGTTTCTAGGCTTAAACGAACTAAAGCATCATAATTTAGGGTTTAAACGACATATTTTAGAGGCTAAACGAATAAGGAAAAGACCAAAAAAAACCCAACTTAACTATTGTCGGAGTGACTGACGGACGGGACTGACGGACCGTCGATTGACTGATGGTCTGTGCTGGTCGACCGTTGTTTGCGACTGAGGGCTGAAATCTGGGACGTCAATCCACAAACACGTACCACGGTCCGTGACCTGACCTATGAACCGGAGGTCCGGCCGTGGGTCAACACTTAGCCAAAATTTTGGGTTGAGTTCTAAGGAGGTTGCTGACACGAACCACGGACCTGCAGGACGGACCATGGGTCCTCCTACAGTCCGTGGATGGTGTCCATGGGTGCCACTTGCAACACCAGAAATCTACAATCTTGTTTGTTTTTCAAATACGGGTGTTACATTATCTCCCCCTTAGAAACATTCCTCCTCAAATGAAGACTAAACTAGTTGAAATGGAGGGAGAGGGCTACAATCCCTACCGCTAAAATTACTGAAACTTATTCCTGACTGAACAAAGTTCCAAAGACATGCAATTACACTGAAAATGCAAGTACAGACTTAAGGAACATGATACTAAGACTGATTCTACGCATGAATTGACTAAAAAATTGAAGAGGAACTATTACCTAAAGCTGGAGTGGAATCGGAAGGAAAGAGGTGAGGATACTTGGACTTCATGGCTGCTTCTCCTTCCCAAGTAGCTCACTCTACGGAATAACTCCTCCACCAAACCTTGACTGAAGTGGCTTCTTTGTTACTCAACCTTATAACCTGACGATCAAGAATCTCAACTGGTACATCCTCATAAGAAAGATTATCTTTAACAGCCACACTCTCTAATGGCACTACGGATGCTGGATCACCCACATACTTCTTCAATAGTGAAACGTGGAAGACTGGAAGTACTGCTGCTAATTCTGTTGGCAACTCTAACTCATAAGCCACTTTACCAATCCTTTTCAAGATCCAATAAGGGCCTACATATCTGGGACTAAGCTTCCCTTTCTTGCCAAATCTCATCACCCCCTTCATAGGTTACACTTTCAGGAAAACTCAATCATTAACTTGGAACTCTAGTTCCCTTCTCCTTACATCTGCATAGGATTTCTAGCAACTCTGGGCTGTCTTAAGTCTGTCTCTAATGAGGTGCACTTTCTCCATAGCATCATGGACCGAATCTGGCCCTATCAGGGTTGCTTCACCTACTTCAAACCAACCAGCAGGAGATCTACATCTACTCCCATACAAAGCCTCATAAGGGGTCATCTGAATATTGGAATGGTAACTATTGTTGTAGGTGAACTCAATAAGAGGAAGATGATCATCCCAACTACCCTTGAAGTCGATCACACAAGCTCTCAACATGTCCTCTAAGGTCTGAATGGTACGCTCTGCCTGACCATCCATTTGTGGATGAAATGATGTGCTAAGATTAACCTGAATACTAAGACCTTTGTGAAATGACTTCCAGAAATGAGAGGTAAACTGAGGACCTCTATCTGATATGATAGACAAAGGAATCCCATGCAAACTCACAATCTCATTAATGTAAACCTTGGCGTAGTCCTTCGTTGAATTAGTAACTCTATCAACTATCACCCAAATGGAGTCATGTTGTCTGCGAGTACGAGGTAAACCTGTGATGAAGTCCATGTTGATCACTTCCCACTTCCAAGTAGGAATGTTGATCTCTTGATTCATACCCCTGGTTTCTGATGTTCTACCTTCACTTGCTGACAATTAGGGCACTTAGCCACAAAATCTGCTATATCTCTTTTCATGCCATTCCACGAATAGACTTCCCGTAGATCACGATACATCTTAGTGGCGCCTGGATGAATAGAATAACTGGAGTTATGGGCTTCTGCTAGAATTTGTTGTCTCAACTCGCCCACATTAGGAGCACATAATTGACCCTGATAGCGAAGTACACCATCTCCTTCTTGTGAGAAAACCTTCACTCCCTACTGATAGATTGCACCCTATAGCTCAAGCAATATCGGATCACTGTCTTACTTTTCCTTAACTTCCACTACCAAAGAAGATTATGCCCCATACTGAATCATTACACCACCATCTGATATGCTCATAAGAAGAACTCCTAAACGAGCAAGCCTATGAACATCCTTCGCTAGTTCCTTCATTTCTTCCTCAACATGTGCTACACTACCCATAAATAGTCTGCTAAGGGCATCTGCTACTACATTTGCCTTACCAGGATGGTAATGCACACTCATGTCATAATCCTTAAGGAACTCAAGTCATCTTCTCTGGCGAAGATTCAACTCTTTCTTGGTGAACACATATTGAAGGCTCTTATGGTCTGTGATCACATCTACATGAACACCATACAAGTAGTGTCTCCAAATCTTAAGTGAAAACACCACTGCTGCAAGCTCGAAAACATGAGTCGGATAATTCTTCTCATGCACCTTAAGTTGTTTAGAAGCATAGGCAATAACCCTACCTCGCTGCATAAACACACAACCTCGGTTAATTCTGGAAGCATCACAATATATAACATAACCGTCTGAACCCTTTGGTAGAGTCAAAACAGGAGTTGTAGTCAATCTAGTTTTCAACTCTGCAAATCTTTTCTCACAATCATCTGACCATTAAAACTTGACTTTCTTCTGAGTCAACTTAGTCAACGGAGAGGCTATGGATAAGAAACCTTCCACAAACCTTCTGTAATAACCTGCTAGACCCAAGAAAGTTCTGATATCTATAGGAAAGGTAGGTCTAGGCCATTGTTTCAGTGCTTCTATTTTCTGGGAATCCACTCGGATCCCTTCGGTGGATACTATATGCCCAAGGAAAGCAACTAATTGTAACCAAAACTCGCACTTGTTAAATTTGGTGAATAACTGGCGATCTTTGAAAGTTTACAGAACAACTCTCAAATGACTCGCATGTTCTTCCTCATTCCCAGAGTAAATGAGGATATCATCAATAAAGACGATAACGAACAAGTCCAAATACTATTTGAACACTTTGTTCATCAAATCCATGAAAGCTACAGGAGCATTGGTAAGTCCAAATGACATAACTACAAATTCATAATGACTTTGGAATGTCTTCGGAATGTCACTATCTCTGATTTTGATCTGATAATAACCCAATCTGAGGTATATCTTTGAGAAATGACTAACAACCTGAATTTTGTCAAACAGGTCATCAATCCTAGGGATGGGATACTTATTCTTGATTGTGACCTTGTTTAACTGCCTATAGTCAATGCACATTCTGAGAGAACCATCTTTCTTCTTCCCGAACAACACCGGTGCACCCCATGGCAAAATACTAGGTGTTATGAAGCCCTTATCTATAAGGTCTTTCAACTGCTCTTTCAATTCCTTAAGCTTAGTTGGAGCCATTCTGTAAGTAGGAATAGAGATAGGCTGGGTATCTGGAAGGAGATCAATTCCAAAGTCGATTTCCTTTTCGAGAGGAACTCCAGGAAGATCTTCTGGAAACACTTCTGGAAACTCATTAACCACAGGAACTGACTCAAGAGTTGGGGTTTCGGAGTTTAAATCCTTAACCCGAACTAGATGATAGAGATAACCCTTAGAGATCATCTTTCTGGCCTTAAGGTAAGAAATGAATCGACCCATAGGCGCTAAGCTACTACCCTTCCATTCTAAGATTGGTTCATTTGGAAACTGAAAACGAATAATCCTAGTTCGACAATTGACTGAGCCATAACAGGAATGTAACAAATCCATGCCTAGAATGATATCGAGGTCTACCATTTCTAACTCTACAAGATCTGTTGAGGTGACTTTCTGAGAGACTGTGACAAGGTATTTTCTGTAAACCCGTCTAGCTATAATTGGGTCACCGACTAAAGTAGAGACTGAGAAGGGTTTTGAGAGAGTTTCTGGACTAACATCAAACTTAACTACTATATAAGGAGTTACAAAGAAAAGAGTAGCCCCTGGATCTAACAAAGCATAAACATCGAGATCAAAGACTCGTAATGTACCAGTGATTACATCAGGAGAATTTTCCTGATCCTGGCGAGCCTGAAGAGCATAGAGCCTGTTTTGATGCTGACCGCCACCTGCACCAGATGAATTACCCTGATGAGTTGGTAGACTTGTTGGCGCTGCTGAAGTTGTGGACTGAGCTCTACCATTGCCTTCCTGACCCTGTTTAGAAATCCATCAACTTGTGACCAAACTGACCACACCTAAAGCATCCTTCCTTTCCTGCAAGGCACTTGCCCGGATGGTTCTTACCACACTTAGGGCAAGTTGGGTAGGTTTTGGTACCTGAAACACTTCCCTGAGACTTAGAGCCTGATGCCCTACCTTTCTGATCTTGTCTGAACTTAGAGGATGGGACACTAGCTGATGAAGCTACAGAATCTGAAAATTTCTGCTGACCCTGCGAGCGATTTCTATTGAGAATAGTCATAGTTCCCAGTTCTAGCCTTCTTGTTCTCCTTAGCATGTTCCCTAAGCTTATCACCCTCAACCTGCTGAGCATGATTCATGAGCCTAGATATGCTCATATTTTCCAGGAACATAGCAATTTCTACACTCTTTCTTTACCAAGTCTGATACTCCATAAAGAAACTTATTCATTTGTGCCCTGGAATCAGCAACCATGTGAGGAGCATACCTGGAGAGTTGGGTAAACTTGAGCCCATACTCTTGGATTGTCATGATACCTTGCCTTAAGTTCATAAATTCCTGAGCTTTTGCCTCCCTTAGCTCTCTTGGGAAAAACCTATCCAGGAAGGTCTCACTAAAGCAATCCCAAGTGATAGGAGTTGCATCTATACCCCTGTTCTCTTTCCATTGAGTATACCAGATATGAGCTACATCCTTAAGTTGATAAGATTCTAACTCAACCTAATCATTCCCATTTACCTGCATCACTTCAAAGATCTTCTTGACCTTATCAATGAAGTTTTGGGGATCCTCGCCAATCTTTGATCCTAAGAATTCTAGCGGATTCATCCTAACAAAATCTCGCACTCTGGCTACAGCTGACCCAACATTAGAATTTTCTGGAACTGGATCCCGCTGATTGTTCTGGTTGACCACACTCTAAACCAACATCAGAATGGCATTTCGAAATTTTGCATCCAAAACTTCTTGATTTGAGATTGGAGGAGCAACGTTTTCTTTCCTTGCATTCGCATTCCTAGTGTTAACTCTACGAGGAGGAATGATCACTAAAACATAGAACGTCGAGTTAGAATGGAATTAGATCATCCTTATGCACGATAAGAGTAACAAGAAAATGAAGATTTTCCTAATACACTGTGTAGCCTCCCTCTCATTAGGTGTGGTGCGCACTACACACCCATGAAAAAGAGTCTACCTAGTGCGGCGTATTAGACATCCTAGGACACTTAAACCTAGTGCTCTTATACCAAGTTTGTCATGTCCCGAGCTACCCCCAAGATGCGGACACGGGACCTAGGATCACAAGTGACCCTAACTGACTAGAAGTGTTGGGACATGATCCAGCTAAGTCTAGCAAAACTGAAACTAAAACAACGAAAACTGAAAGATAACATGACTATTGTCCTGGAAGAATGAAGACTCACCACAGATGCTGCTGAACTGGAGATCGGGAAACGATCTAAGCGTGATCTGGATGCTGAGAATCTGAACCTACATCACAAGAAGATGTAGAGCAGAGTATGCGTTAGTACTTGAAAGGTACTGAGCATGCAGGATAGAGTAAAGCTGAAATAAACATATAACTGAACAAGCAATGAAGCAAGAGTATAATCTGAACATGATATAGATACTGAATACTAAGCTAACAGAATGCAATGACCAAATTTAAGCATGCTGATGTTGAATACTGATTATACTAAAATGTGGTCAATGCAACGGAGTCTGACTAAACTGTGGGATCAACTAATAACCGATAATAAAACCACATGAGCCAAATGTGGAGTCCGATGTATATGCCCCATCAAGAGGACCCAATACACCTGGCCAAAGGTATAGAGGAATGCTGGCGTGATCACTAAAATGATATACACAGTGGGGACTTACAACCTACGTGGCTCGTAGTTCTGGGACTATATGGGTGGTTGACCCTTGTCCAACTTAGTATTATAATACTCCCAATAGATTAAATGATTAACACATTATGACTGAATTTTTGTAGTATACTAGATAGCTCAAAACTGACATGCAAGCTGAGAATGCATATTGATATACTGATAATGACACACTCAAGACTGAGGAAAGTATATCTGAAATACTTAAATATCTTACCTAGCATGTGTAATTCAAGAACTAAAGAAATACATAGCTAGGGTTTTGAAATTCATGCAATAAACTAAGTAATAACATGATAATCTGATTTGGGAACATGTAATACCTAATTCATGATAATCTACTAAAGTTCTAAAAACCCTAGGTCTAGTTGATAATAGGGAATCAAGAATCTGACTAAAATATAGGAACCTAATGGGAGAAATGAACCCACTAGTGAAATCCCAGATACCTGGTGATGAATTCCACGAAGAAATCTTTCGATTTCGGAGCTGGAACTGATGGAATCTTGTTGCATTCTTGAACTAGGGTTCTTGACCTCTTTTCTCCTCTTACGCTCTAACTTTTCTAAGTTTAATTAATGATTTGACTTAGGTAAGTTCTAATTATGTTTCTAGGCTTAAACTGACTAAAGCCTCATAATTTAGGGTCTAAACGACGTATTTTAGAGGTCAAACGAATAAGGAAAAGACCAAAAGACCCCTAACTTAATTGCTATCAGAGTGACTGACAAACGGGACCGACGGACTGTCGATTGATTGACGGTCCGTGCTGGTCGACCGTCGGTCGCGACTGAGGGCTGAAATATGGGGAGGCGATCCACTGACCACAGTCCATGACCTGGCCTATGGACCATAGGTCCGGCCGTGGGTCAACATATAACCGAAATTTTAGGCTGAATTCTGGGGAGGTTGCTGACACGAACTACGGACCTGTAGGACGGACCGTGGGTCCTCCTGCGGTCCGTGAATGGTGTCCGTGGGTGCCACCTGCAACACCAGAAATCTGGAATCTAATCTGTTTTTTTGATATGGGGTGTTACAAAACCCTTCTCAGTCTCTACTCTAGTCGGTGACCCAGTTATATCTAGACGGGTATACATAAATTGACCTATCAAAGTCTCCTAGAAAGTCACCTCTGCAGATCTTATAGATTTAGAAATGGTAGACTTTGATATCATTCGAGGCATGGATTGGTTACATTTATGTTATGGCTCAGTCGATTGTAGAACTAGGATCATTCGTTTTCAGTTTCCAGACGAACCAATCTTAGAATGGAAGGATAGTAGTTGAGTACCTATGGGTCGATTCATTTCTTACCTTAAGGCCAGAAAGATGATCTCTAACGTTTATCTCTATCACCTAGTTCGGGTTAAGGATTCAAGCTCTGAAACCCCAACTCTTGAGTCAGTTCCAGTAGTAAATAAGTTTCCAAAAGTGTTTCCAGAAGATCTTCCCGGAGTTTCTCCCGAAAGGGAAATCGACTTCGGAATTCATCTCCTTCCAGATACCCAGCCTATTTCTATTCCTCCTTTCAAAATGGCTCAAGCTGAGCTTAAGGAATTGAAAGAGCAGTTGAAAGACCTTCTAGATAAGGGCTTCATCAGACCTAGTATTTCCCCATGGGGTGCACCAGTGTTGTTCGTTAAAAAGAAAGATGGTTCTCTCAGGATGTGCATTGACTATCGGCAGTTGAATAAAATCACAATCAAGAATAAGTACCCTATCCCCAGGATTGATGACTTGTTCGACCAAATTTAGGGTGCTAGTCATTTCTCAAAGATAGACCTTCGATCTGGTTATTATCAACTCGGAGTCAGAGGTAGTAACATTCCAAAAACAACCTTCAGAACTCAGTATGGTCATTATGAATTTGTAGTTATGTCATTTGGATAAACCAATGCTCCTGCAGTTTTCATGAATTTAATGAATAGGGTGTTCAAGCAGTATTTGGACTTGTTCCTTATCGTCTTTATTGATGATATCCTCATTTACTCTAGGAATGAGGAAGAACATGCGAGTCATTTGAGGGTTGTCCTACAAACTCTCAAAGATCACCAATTATTCTCTAAGTTTAGCAAATGTGAGTTTTGGTTGCAATCTGTTGCTTTTCTTAGGCATATAGTGTCTAGTCAAGGGATCCGACTAGATTCTCAGAAAATAGAAGCAGTGAAACAATGGCCCAGACCTACCTCTCCTACAGATATCAGAAGTTTCTTGGGTTTGGCTTGTTATTACAGAAGGTTCGTGGAAGGATTTTCATCCATAGCTTCTCCATTGACTAGGTTGATTCAGAAAAAGGTTCAGTTCCAGTGGTCAAATGATTGTGAGAAGAGCTTCTCAGAAGTGAAAACTAGGTTGACTAAAGCTCCTATTTTGACACTATCAGAGGGTTCAGATGATTATGTTATCTATTGTGATGCATCCAGAGCCGGCAGTGGGAAGTGATATAGCAGATTTTGTGGCTAAGTGCCCTAATTGTCAGCAAGTGAAGGTAGAACATCAGAAACTAGGGGGTATGACTCAAGATATCAACATTCCTACATGGAAGTGGGAAGTGATAAACATGGACATCATTACAGGTTTACCTCGTACTCGCAGACAACATGACTCCATTTGGGTGATAGTTGACAGAGTTACTAAGTCTGCTCACTTTTTGGCTGTCAAGACTACGAATTAGGCGGAGGACTACGCCAAGCTTTACATTAATGAGATAGTCAGGTTGCATGGGGTTCCTTGTTCTATCAGCTTAGATAAAGGTCCTCAGTTTACCTCTCATTTCTGGAAGTCATTTCAGAAAGGTCTTGGTACTCAAGTTAATCTCAGCACAACATTTCATCCACAGACAGATGGTCAGGCAGAGCGTACTATTCAGACCTTAAAGGACATGTTGAGAGCTTGCGTGACCAACTTCAAGGGTAGTTGGGATGATCACCTTCCTCTTATAGAGTTCGCCTACAATAATAGCTACCATTCCAGTATTCAGATAGCTAATTATGAGTCTATGTATGGGCGTAGATGCATATCTCCAGTTGATTGGTTTGAAGTAGGTGAAGCAGCCTTGATAGGGCTAGATTCGGTTCATGATGCTATGGAATAACTTCAACGCATTAGAGATAGACTTAAGACAGCCCAGAGTCGCTAGAAGTCCTATGCAGATGTAAGGAGAAGGGACTTGGAGTTACAAATTAATGATTGGGTTTTCCTAAACGTGTCACCTATGAAGGGGGTGATGATAATTGGCAAGAAAAAGAAGCTCAGTCCTAGATATGTAGGCCCTTACAGGATCTTGAAAAGAGTTCGTAAGGTGGCTTATGAGTTAGAGTTGCCAACAGAACTAGCAGCAGTGCATCCTGTCTATCACATATCGTTGTTAAAGAAGTGTGTGGGTGATCCAGCATCCATAGTACCATTGGAAAGTGTGGATGTGAAGGATAGTCTCACTTATGAGGATGTACCAGTTGATATTCTTGATCGTCAGGTTCGAAGGATGAGAAATAAAGAAGTCACTTCAGTTAAGGTTTTGTGGAGGAGTCAGTCTGTAGAGGGAGCTACTTGGGAAGCAGAAGCAGCCATAAAGTCCAAGTATCCTCATCTCTTTCCTTCCGATTCCATTACAGCTTGAGGTAATAGTTCCTCGGCAGGCTTTCAGTTACTCATGCGTAGATTCAGTCTTAGTATAGTGTTCCTTCAGCTATACTTGCATTTTCACCATATTTGCATGTTCTTGAAACTTAGTTTAGTCAGATTTCAGTTTATACTATTTAGTGATAGGGTTTGCAGCTCTTTCCCTCCATATTCAGCTAGTTTAGTCTTCATTCGAGGACGAATGTTCCCAAGGGGGAAATAATGTAACACCCCATATTCTAGACAGACCAGAAATGCAGATTCCAGAAGTTGTAGGTGCTACCTACGGATCGTAGGGTGACCCATGGACCGTAGATGGGGTCTGTGGTTGGCCACTTGCAGCTCACTTCCCAGAACCCCAGAATTTTTCAGCCAAGTCTTGACCCACGCCAGGACCTACAAACCGTAGGTGGGACCATAGTCTGTGGACCAGGTCCGTGGTTCAGACTCTCCAGAACCCTAAGAAAATTCAGCTAAGTCCAGAACCATGCCAGGACCTACAGACCCTAGGTAGGACTATGGTTTGAGGACCAGGTCCGTGGTTCAGGCTCCCCAAATCCCAGCCTCTAAAGCCAGTCGACGACTGACCGGGACGGATCGTAAGTGGGACCATGCTCCATGGACCAGGTCTATTGGTTGGCCCCAACACCTTTTAAGTCAGGGTCATTTTGGTCTTTTCCCTATGCGTTGGACACCGAAACTACGTTGTTTAACCCCTAAACTACGTTGTTTTAGTCTGTTTTAGCCTAGTAACTTAATTAGAACTTACCCTAGTCAACTCATTCTCCAAAAAATCATCAAGTTGAACGAGAAAATGGAGAAAGAGTCGATCAACCCTCTCCAAGAACGCAGCAAGGTTTCCTCCAATTCCAGCCCCGAAATTGAAAGATTTCTCCTTGAATTTCATCACCATGTATGTGGAATTTCACTAGTGGGTTCCTTTCACCCATTAGGTTCCTAGAATTCAGTCAAATTCTTGATTCTCTATATCATGTTTTGACTTAGGGTTTCTAGAACTTCATATTATTGTTGTGATTCAGCTGTTAGACTAATCCAAATCAGATTATCATATTTTCATGGAATTGTTGCTTAGTTCTTGCATAAAACTCAGAACCCTGGTGGTGTAGATTCGTTTAGTTCATGATTACACTTGCTAGGTTTATTTAGATATACATGCCTCAGTTAAGAATGTTTCATTATTAGTAAATTAATGTTGCATTTTTAGCTAGTATGTCAGTATTTTGAGCTACTCAGTACTACAGAAATTCAGTTATAATGTGTTACTTACATAATCAGGTGGGAGTAGGCTTAACACCGAGTGGAATAAGGGTTAGTCACCCTCATAGTCCCAGAATTACGTGCCCCCGTAGGATAAGTCCCCTATGTAGGCAACATATTTAGTGATCACGCCAGTCATGCCTTTATATCCCTGGCAAGGTATACTGGGTCCTCTCAATGGGGCGATACATCAGACTCTACGGATAGCTCTCGTGGTTTTATGTCGGTTAACAATAGCTCCCACAGTCAGATCCTAATGCATTGACCAGGTTATTAGTATAGTTCAGTATTCAGTCTCAGCATGTTATATACTTGTTCATTGCATTCAATTTAGTTCATATTCAGTATCCTCAGTATATTTCAGTATTTCTATCATGATCAGATTATATCATTCTCTTATTGCTTTGTTCAGTTATGTATATATTGTTCACCTTTATCCTATCATGCATGTTCAATACCTTTCAAGTACTGACGCATACTTTGTGTTACATCTTCTTGTGATGTAGGTTCAGGTTCTCAGCATTCAGATCACACATAGATAGGTTCCCGATCTCCAGTTCAGCAACATCGGTAGTGAGTCCTCATTCTTCGAGGACAATTGGCATGTTATCCTTCTATTTTCAGTCTTTTAGTTTCAGTTTTGCTAGAAGTTAGCTGGGGGTGAGTCCCAGCAGCTCTAGTCAGTTAGAGGCTTTTATTCAGACATAGTTAGATTCAGTTTTAGTTGAGTTTCATCTTTCAGTTGTCATTAAACTCAGTTTTATATATTCAGACTTAGAATGGGCATTCCTTATAATTTCTCTTTATATCATGTTTAAGCTTCCGCAATGTTCAATAAGTGTAATAGAGGATAATGCTGGTGGAGGAGAAGGGTATGGAGGAAGGTTAATAGAAATGGTTACATGAAGCTGGTCACATGGAACACAAGGGGAATAAATAAACTTCATAAACAAAAGGAACTCAAATTGTTTATGAAGGAGAATAATGTTGGAGTTATGGCAATTTTAGAACATAAAATAAAGGAACACTTAGCAGTAAAGATCACACAAAAAATAGCACAAGGATGGAAATGGGAAGCAAATTATGAATATACTGATAAGGGTAGAATATGGCTAATGTGGGATCCTCAGGTGATTGATTGATTGATTGTTTGATTCTGAGTAAATCAGACCAATATATACAAAGCAGGGTGGTAGTGCAAAGGAATAACATGGTGTTTTGTCTGGTGGTAGTTTATGGATTACATTCTATCCATGATGGAGTACAATTATGGGAAGATTTGAAGCAAAAGGTAGTCCATACACAAGAACCCTTGATCTGTATGGGTGATTTCAATGCAGTGTTAACGGGTGCTGATAGAATCAATGGCAATCCAGTTCAGGAGATGGAAATTAAAGACTTTAATGAGTTTATGATTGATGTTGGTATGACGGAATTGAAGGCAATAGGAAGAGAGTATACCTGGTCAAATGGATGCATATGCAGTAAGATTGATAGAGCAATAGTGAATGCAGAATGGATGTTGAATATGAACCAAGTAGAGATTAATGTTATGCAACCAGGAACATCTGATCATTCTCCATTGTGTCTGGAGTTGGATAGTAATATGAGAGGTAATCACAAGGCTTTTAAATTTTTCAATTGTATTGCTGCTCATCCAGATTTCTTACCAAAGGTGAAGGAAGCATGGAGTGGTGGATATATAAGGGATCTAAAAGAAGTATGGTTTAAA
>JAJOOH010000490.1:0-60055 GCA_029582605.1 Solanum gracilifrons | reverse complement strand
GGTGATTTCACGTAGTGGTTGAGGTTTAATCTAAAGGATTTGTAGTTGAAAATACAAAGCCACCCATAGGTTTTCGGCTTGCCCAAAAGGGAGGTCACGAAACCAAAACCACTAGACTGATGGCCTAAGGAGTGGGTCGACATGAGGTTCAGACTGAGAGGGTGAACCCTAGTCCCATATCCTAACACTCAGCTCGAGAGAGTGAGTGGGGTAAGGCGTAGGCTGGTCTTCATGCGACAAATGGGTGTCCGAGAGGAACACATTTGAAATGGGGTAAGTTGCCCGAGAGGGAACTTATTTCCATTTAAAGATTAGCCTAGTCACTATTATTTTGCAAATTTCCTACCAAAAACATGTACCCAAAAATTTCCATTTAAAGATTAGCCTAGTCACTATTATCGCATATGTCTTTAGCTACGACTAGTTAGAATGTAAATTCTATTTTTCTATCAATTCTCAAAACCACTCCCTTGGGACACGACCCCAACCCTTGGCTGGGTTACTATATTATTGACGATCATAGACACTCATACCGTAGGATAGTGTCATTGGTCACGATAAGCATCAAAATGGTGCCGCTGCCGGGGAGAGGTGTTATTTGAGAATTTTTTAGCTTATTAGAATTTCTATTTTTACTAGTTGTAGTTTACTAACTTAACTTTTAGTTGTGTTTTATATATTGTGGAAACATTGCAGAAAGCATGAGTGTCAACGGTAGTAACGGGAGCCAGGTGGGCCATCAGGATGACATCAGAAATCTCCATGACGTCTAAGAACCCAATCTCAATGATCAATCTCATGGGAGGTGTTGGAGCTAATCGTCTACCCCCAGCAGAAGGAAACACAGTATTTCACATAACAAGCACCATGTTGCAACTTCTGCAACTAAAAGGGCTTTTTAGGGATTAGCTCATGAGGACCCACACGAACATCTTCAAAACATCGTAGATGTGTGTGGACCATTCTCATTCAAAAACATTTCTCAGGAATCAGTGTGATTGAGGTTATTTCCTTTCTCATTGATGGGTGAGGCGTGCAAGTGGTTTGCCGAGTTGCCACGTAACTCAATCACTTCGTGGGAGGAGTTGATGAATGCATTCAATGTACGATTTTTCCCTCCCTCAAAGATGATGACTATCCGGGATAGCATCCAAAGCTTTAAACATCTGAATGGTGAACCTCTGCACGAAACGTAGCTCAAATTAAAAAACTGGTGCAACAATGCCCAACACATGGTCTTCCTGACAATGTGCTACTTCAATACTTCTACCGGAGTCTAAATTCGGTAAACAAGGGTATAGCTGACCAACTCTCACCCGGAAGCTTAATGCAGCAACCATACGCAGTGGCAGTTCAACTCCTTGATGGTATGACAACTATCAACAGGGTGTGGTACACCCGCGAAGATCATGTCTCACCGGTCACATTTCAGCTATCTGAGGAGCATGTTGAAAAAGACAATGAGAGAGATCAAAATATGGCCAAAATCATGACACAACTTGATATTCTATCTAAAAATGTCATGCGGACTGGTACCCGTGGTGTGAATGTTGTGGGGGTCGGGTGTGCAATTCCTGAAGAGGCAAGTTTCGACGCCTTGTATAATGAAGAGGTAAACTTCCTAGCCAACCAAGGTGGTGGTTATCGATCAAAATACCCAAGGCAGGGTGGAAATCAAGGTTGGGTTAGAGATAAAGGATGGAAGGATAGAGAATGGAAATACCGAAATCCTAATTGGAAAAATGGGGAGAAAGACAGATATGTGCCCTCCCACAAACGCCAAAAGCCAAAGGACTTGGAGGGTAGTAGGTCTGAGGATATGCACTCGTGCATCCTCAACAAAGTTGAATGGTCAGACAAAAGGCTGAAAAGTATGAAAGATGATGTGTGCACCCTCAGCTAGACCATTACCTTCTATTCAGTTTCAATCAAGCAGTTGGAGACCCAAATGGGTCATATCCCATCTCACCTAAATCCAAGATAGCAAGGGGGCTTGCCTAGTGACACTATGGCTAACCCCAAGAGTGAGAGCAGAGGTGGTCTAGCTTCATGCCACGACGTTAACTAAGGCATTGTTTGGGAGGCAACCCAAAACCCTTTATTGCTTTGTTTTACTTTGAGAAAATAATGGCGTGTAGTTTGTACAGGTTAGAGGAAGGGAGGCGAATGAAATAATATATGGAGGCAAACAACGGGTCCAGTTAGCAGATCGCCAATCACATCAACGAACACGATTCTTTCCGTCGGGTGACTCAAGGGAATGTCAGCTGGGATTTTGTAAAAACTTGGTGTTTAGTAGAAAATTAATGGTGAATCGCCAACCCTGTCGGCGATTACAATATAGACCGCCGTTGGGATCCTCACATGAGCTGCGAGTCCTGTTACATTTGGCTAATAGACTAGACATTTGGCTCTTCGCCGAGTGAATGAGCGTACCCAATGTACATCGCCGAATGGGCAGAAACTGGACGATTTCTACAAGCCACAGGTTTAAATATTTTGGTTCATCCACTTTCTCCCATGTCTTCATCCTACCAAACCCACACCTGCACGTTAGTTTTATATTTCTTGCAAGCCTAAATTATTGCAAGTGTCAAATTGTGCGCGGAGTTGGATCTCATTGTTGCTCCGCACTTTATTAGCATCACATTCGGCACTTAAGGTTGGTGATTCTAACCTTGCGTTTAATTTAGTAAAATTGTACTCATTTGCGTAGTGTTGATATTGTCAAGTCTTGGCTGAATCTCCGCGTTTATGGCATTTCATACATCATTGAATACCATCCAGCAATCTTTGCGTAATTGGTAGAATGCAAATCAACTGTGCTCTAATTTGAATTAATTTACTGCGGGTGTGTGATACTATTATGGGTTTTATTGTGAGTTTGTGCTATATGGACTTGAGTTTCTTTGACCAGGGTTGCGAGGTTGAGGTTGGAAATCACGTAGAGCATAGGCGCGTTTAGTCAGTTGGCGAGCCGGACCTAGCTCGCTAAATCACTCGACAATTCTCCTAACTGCTCTTGTCGCCTTTCATTAACAACAAATTCGGGTTATTTAATCTATACGAATCGGCAATAAACCTGCTATCGCTGAAAATTTTTGACGATGTGCCGAGAGGCCATTTAATTCACCCTTCCTGCCTGCACTCTTAGTTCCTTTATGCACGGATTTCAATAACTAACCTAAGTGTGTGAGCACGTGACCAACTAGTGCAGAAGGTGATGATGAACTTACCATTCTCCTGCTCTATTTAAATAATTTCTAACTTTTCCCGAAGCCTTTGCAGAAATGGGAAAACCAAAAGTTGCTGGAAGAGACATGCCACCCCGACATGCAAGAGCAAGAGATTTCAAAAGAGACAAAAAGATAGAAGAACTGACCAAACAAAGAAAGGAGAGTAAGAAAGCCAGTGCCAGTGGGAGGATTCCCATTGATCCCACCATTCCTTCATGGAGACGCAGATTATACACAGTCGCAAATTCCTTTTTGGTGGCCCATGACGTGGATAGAATGGTTGAAGCTAAGGTCGCTGCAGAAGCTAGAACAAAGAAACATAATGAAACCCAGAATGACAACCCGGGGGCTATTGTCAAATTTCAGACTAATTCAGCAGGCAACAATGCTCCGACAGATGAAGCAAATGCATAGGCAGGACCTTTCCTTACCTCTCTCGCATTGTCTTTTCCTATCTTACATGTCGATATATTTTCTTGTTTACTTGCATTTGAGGACAAACGCTCTTTATTTGTGGTGGGGTGAGGCCCACACCTTTTGTGTTGACATTTATGTTTTGTTCTGTATATATTTGGGTTGTCTGCTTTAAGTTGTGTTTTAAATACTGCTTTTCTGTGGTTGTTTGAGCTCTTGGCTCCTGTTGTTTTAATTGAAAATAATTTTGATCCTTTCGAAAAAAATTTGCCGCCTCTTGTGTTGAAAGTGGCTATTCTTTTGCAAAAAAAAATTGAGTCTCGATTTCGATCAATATCAATGACTTGAATAGTGCTCCCAATTGAACAAACATGAATGCACGGCTACGACGAGGCCAAATGAAGTTACATAGACAATATATGGACTATTTGCATCTCGTTGTGACTAGCCATTTATCAAATTGATTCGCTTGTGATGACCGTTGCACACTAGCAAACATGTGTAGTCTTGCTTGACTGAAGTATCGATGCCTTGTGCGTTTAGCTTACTTTGAACATTGCATGAATAAACCTAGAATTTGCCATGTTAGTATGATTGATTTAGAAAGTTGTACTATTGAGATGATCTTTGGCAATTTTAAAGAGTGTGAGCCAATTTGACTTATACCTCTTTTTGTGACCTACCTGTAAGCGTGTGAAAATCTTTTGAACACCTTTGAGCCTTACCTTTCTTTGGAAGAACCTTGATAAACCCTAGAGCTTGCTTGATCCACTACCTATAATCCCCTTGATTTGTGGTTTAGTGAATAGTCAACTTAGGAAAAAAAGCCTAAGTTGGGGGTGTGGTGAAAAGGAAGAGGAGAAGTCAAGAAGTACTATAAGAAGTCCCCCTTTACCCATGTTGCAGAAAAATGGAGCCCTCCAAAAAAAAGATTGAAAAAGAAATTTGTGGAATAAAGTACAAAGGATAATCGGGTTTCAAGCAATCCATAGAGGAGAATAAAACAAAAAAGGGTGACTTAGAAGCACTAGAAAAAGAATTGATAAAGGAAAAGAAGGGAATGCCTTGAGAATACCACAACTCACGAGGAAAAAGTAACTAAGCCTAGATGACCATACCTTTGCACTCAGCCCCGTTACAAGCCTTAGAAAGACCTTTATGATCTTTAGTAAGCTGGATCAAAAGTAAATTGGAAAATAAGGGCAAACCTATGGGTGAAAACATGCATTGTGTTCCTCTTTTTGAGTGTGAGCGTTGTATCTGATTCCTTATCTTAAATTAACTCATATTTGTGTATGAATATGGAATCATTCTTTGTGCGAGGACATTTAGATATTTCTGTTGAGCTTGAACTTGCACAAGTAGCAAGCGTTGCGAGCATGAGAATCTTTTGTGATGGTGTGTCACAATTTTGAATCTTTGAGTACACAATTGATCCTTGCATAAGTAAATTGAGTCTTGTTGTGTGCATTCATTATTTAGTCTTGTGTAGCACGGTTTGAAGCACCCTTTTTGAACGGCTGAACTTGAGTTTGCATGAGGACAAGCAAAAAGTTTAAGTTGGGTGGTGTTGATGATTCCACAAATTGGACTCATTTAGGGCTTTATTTTAATAGAAACAGTGTCCTTGAATGCTTGTTTTATCTCAATACCTGATTAAAATGCTGAAGTTTCAGGTATTTAAAGTTTTAGTGGAAGCATGGACAATCAGGCGCAAAATGGAGCAAATAGGGCTGAAAAGAACAAGAAATGGAATCATGCGGATCGCCGATTTCAACTTGGCCAGTCGCCGAAACGACATGAACCTCCCTTCATTCCAGTATGCGAAGCCTTGAAGGAAGTGGATCAAAAGGCGAGGAAATGAGCAGTCGGGGAGTCGCCGATCAGTTCCGCGAAGCAGTACTGTACAGCCCAATGATCCCAAATGCAAGGATGCTAAAGGAAAGACACTAAAGGCGATGAGCTGACCAAAAAGCGTATCACCGAGTTCATCGGCAATCTCGACTAATGTTGTCGAACAATCCTCCGCAGCACAATCTCTGAAAACTATAAATACTAGTTAGAATTATAGTCTTAGGTTAAAACAATTATTATTATTATTTTCACTTCAGAACATATTTTAGCTGATATAATTTCTCTCAAGTTTGGAAAGGGTTTTGTGGAGACTTGAAGAAAGGAGTTCTTCTTCCCCAATTTGGAAGTGGGTCTTCTCAATTCATTTTCCTTTGCTTAATTTAAGGTTTAATTTCTTATACCCAGTTGATTTCATTATCCTGTTAGGTATAATTTCTTATTTCTTGATGTGTGGCTAAAAACCCCATTCTTGGGGTGTGATTTAGCAAATAGGGGTTGATATTCTTGTTGGGTCTTGCTTGCTGATAGGTAAGATGTATTTTAATGGTGATTTCACCTAGTGGTTGTGGTTTAATCTAAAGGGTTTGTTGTTGCAAATACGAAGCCACCCATGTGTTTTTGGCTTGCCCAAGAGGGAGGTCGCGAAACCAAAGCCACTAGACTAATTGCCTAAGGAGTGGGTCGACATGAGGTTCAGCCAAAGAGGGTGAGCCCTAGTGCCATATCCTAACACTCAACTCGAGAGAGTGAGTGGGGTAAGGCGTAGGCTGGTTTTTATGCGGAAAATGGGTGTTCGAGAGAAATGCATTTGAAATGGGGTAAGTTACCCGAGAGGGAACTTATTTCCATTTAAAGCTTAGCCTAGTCACTATTATTTTGCAAATTTCCTATCGAAAGCATGTACCCAACAATTTATCTCAACTTATATTGCGGTCACATCCCAAGCACATTTCCCCATACTTGATTTTCTTGTTTATTTTGCTGTTTTAGTACTTGTTACAAAAACCCCTTTGATATTTGACACTTTTATGTCGCCCCCTTTAATTTACAATGTCTTTTATCGCAAATGTCTTTAGCTATGACTAGTTAGAATTTAAATTCTATTTTTCTATCAATTCTCAAAACCGCTCCCTTAGGACACGACCCCAACCCTTGGTTGGGTTACTATATTATCGACGATCGTAGACACTCATACCGTAGGATAGTGTCGTTGGTCACGATAAGCATCATGTACTTGGTAGCATATCGATAGCAAAATCAATTTCCCATTCTGGAGGAATACCATGGAGTTCGTCTGGAAATACATCTAGAAACTCATTAACTATCGGAATAGACTGAAGAGTCGGTGGTTCTATATCTATATCATGAACGTGAAAAAGATGATAAATACAACCCTTGGTAATCATCCTCCTCGCCTTAAGATAGGAAATAAACCTACCTTTCAGCGTTTCTATATCACCTTTCCATTCTCGAACTGCCTCTCCTAGAAAGTGGAATCTAACAATCTTTGTCTGGCACTCAACAATAGCATAACAAGACGCTAACCAATCCATACCCATAATGACGTCAAAATCGACCATCTCTAACTCTACGAGATCTATAGAGGTCTGACGGTCGATAATTTCTACCGTGCAACCTTGATAAAGTCTCCTGGCATCAATAGACTCACCAACTGGTGTAGATACTAGAAAGGATCGATATAATGACTCTGCTACTAAACATAACCTCCCCGCAATAAATGGAGTAACATAAGACAAAGTAGATACAGGATCTATCAAAGCATAAACACAATGGGAGTAAACAATCAATATACCTGTCACAACATCTGGTGATGACTCTGAGTCTTGTCAGCCGGTAAATGAATATGTACAGTTCTGTCCATTACCAGAACTAGATGCTCCCTCTCTGCCTCCGCCTCTACCTCTACGTGCTGAAGTCTGGGGTCCACGCCTTATAGACTGCGCTGATGAGGAGGAACCTACTGCTGACCTGGTCGACTGACCTATGGTAGGGCAGTTTCTCCACCCATGCCCCTCTTGTCCACAATAATAAGAACCTGTAGAACCCTGTCTGCACCTCCCGAAATGAATCCTACCGCAAGAAGCGCAACGCGGCGGGGAAATCCTTGCCTGGCCTGAACCCCTCTGTTGCTGCGAGCCTGATGCTCGTGAACCTCACCTGGGACTGACTGTTCCTGACGATCAAATCTACCACCCTGGATTTGCTGTGGTTGAGGTCTAGGTGGCCTAATAGAATATCGGGGTCTGGGACCACCCTAAAAATCTCCCTGTGAACCAGCGGGCGTAGCCCTCTTCTGTCTCACTCTCGACCCTCTCACTCATCTACTGTAGATGTTGGAGATCCTCTATGCCCTGTGCAAAGGCCTAAATCTACGAGATATCCATATTATCATTTAGCGCAGCGGTAGAACAAGTCTTGATATAGTCTGAGTCAAGCCTTCCCACAAATCTACGCGCCATGTCATGCATCGTATCAACAAATGATGGTGCAAATCTAGCCAATAAATAAATTTTCAGTCCGTACTCTCGAACACTCACGCCACCTTGTCGGAGGTTCAGAAACTGGTCCACCTGGCCATCCCTAATCTCTCGAGGAAAATAGTGATCTATGAAAGCTTCTGTAAAGCTATCCCAAGTGGATAGAGATGTATCTTTCCCCTAGATCTGTCCTAACTTTCATACCACAATACTGCAATATCACGCAATTGAAATGCTGCTAACTCAACTAACTTAGTCGCTGAGGCATGCATGACTCTGAAGATCCTATGAAGCTGATTAACAAAGTGCTGAGGGTCTTCTCTGCGATCTGTCCCTGTAAACTGTGGATGATTCAAGGCAAGAAATTCACAAACTCCCGAACTTCCGAGCCCTTCAGAAGGTCCGGCAACATCTGGCGCAACTGGTTGGCACTGTGCAACTACTAATTGTGTTGTACATACTACACTCTCGAAATATTGATCAGATGGAATAGGAGGAACTAGAGGTGGTACTGCTGGTGGAGCCAGAAATCTTGTAGCCCTCGGAGGCTCCTGAAGCTGTGGAGAAGCTATAGGGGACTGAGAAGATATCTCCCATTGGGTCTCACAATGGGCTACCTCCATCTGTGGTACCTTGTTGGTACCCTCGCTTGCAGTTGTATCTAGCCCCTGGCTAGTTGTGGTTTGTCTAGTGTCAGTCATCTCTATCTGTATACAAGTATCAATTATAAGCCAGAAACCTCAACCCTTAAGACACCGCTCTATAGCACGAGGTGAGCAAAATAAGGATAGTCATTCTAACATGCCCGGTAGCTTCTTGCTTACCGGATGTGGTGCACAACACATTTATAAACAAGACTCTACCAGACTTGGCTTGCAGACTCCTTAGGATACGACGTTATTCTGATACCAAGTTTGTCACGCCCCAAACTCGAGGGGCGCAACTGGCTCCTAATGCCAAAACTCAGGCCCGAGCCGACCCTGCTGAACCATTTGCTACTAGCGCATGGCAGCCACACACAATCAAGAAAACAAACAAGTATATCTCGGCTTAAAACTAAGCACTTGGCCGGCAAGGCCCTTGTCAACTGATCTATAAAAGAAATAGCTACTCCTAGGAGATCATATAAATAAATAGCTAACTACCACAGAAATTCTGATTGGGCCGTCGAGGCAACCATGATATTTATACCAAAACTAAAAGTAGGTATATATTAATACAATACATCAAACAGCTCACAAGCTTCAGCAAACCAAAAACATAGGCCAGTATGGCCATAACGTAGCTATACATCCCAAACACTAGTCTACAAGCCTCTAAGAGTAGTAAAGACTAGCGGGACAGGGCCCCAGCCTACCCATAAAAATATATACAACAAAAGGTAACAAACCTCCCAACTATGGCAGCTCCGGAGGAAAGGGGCTAGCCAACCGGATAAAATTCAATCCTGCTGCTGAGGAGGTCTACTGGGTTGTCTATCAGGACCTGCATGGATGAATGCAGCGCCCCCTAGGCAATGGGGCGTCAGTACAAAATAATGTACAAAGTATGAAAGGCATTAGACTATGAAGAGGTATCCTGATATACTGGAATAATCTAATAAATAAATCAAGGATACGATAAGTGTACTGACTTGCTCCTAAATCTAAACTTATTAAAAATAATAAAACAACAACCTAACCAAGCCCGCATAAGCTCGACAGGTACAAATAGCACACAAGACCACCTACTCAGGCCCCCATAAGCCCGGAAGGTGTCAATCAGCCTATATACCCCTATCGGTAGTTTCCTTGCCCCGTAGGCAGTCACAGAGCCCTCTTAGGCATTAATATATCCCCGTAGGCAGCACATAGCTCTCTTAGGCATTAACATAGCTTATAAAAAACTCATAGCCCTCTTAGGCAACAACATGGCGTTTTAGAAGGCACATAGCCTTCTTAGGTGTCAATATAGCCCTGTAGGCAACTCATAGCCCTTCTACGGATCAATATAGCCCCGTAGGCAACTGATAGCCATTTTGGGCATCCATATAGCCTTGTAGGTAGAACATAGCCCTTCTAGGCATAGATCACATTCCTGCAGCTAATCACAATAGCCTCAAGGGCAACAATAACAATCCAATCGCAAAAAACGAGGAATTTAGTTATAAGCAACCTATACAAATAGCCTCTAAGTTGTGTCCAACATAGGGACGCTACTAACTGAATAAGAATACCAACAAGGGAGGATTATATCAACTCGAGCAGCCAACAATCAACAATAATGGCTATAAGTATAACAAGGATAACAACCCAATTACATTGCTCCTAAGCTTTAAGGAAACATGTCATAAGTAGGGAATAGCCTTAGCATACCTTTTTCGCTGAATTCACGTGGCCTTAAGACTTTTCCTCATAACTCCCTCGATACTACAACAAGGTAGGACCACAATCAACACACAAAAAAAAAGATACCATGACAATACGATAAAAGATATGTATTTCCATCGTAAATTGCTATTTGCTGCTTATAAAAGCTAGAGTCGATGAAAGAAGGGTCTTACCTCGAACTTAAGGTCGTAATATCCCTCAAAACCATTAAACATATCCAAACCCTTGATGTCCCAACACTAAAGTGTGATATGTTACGAAATCGATAAAACAAATTATACCATGATGATGAACCCAACGCGTAGAACAACTTTCGTCAAGGACTTAAGTCGAGAAAATCTAAACTTTAGTTGATCTTAGAAATGGGTTTCTCTATTTTTTTTCGGGTTCTTAGCTTAAAATGAAGAAAAGGTTCGAAGAAGAAGATATATGTAAAGTTCCACCGACCTAGGGCCCCACTCATGTACCTGCTTGCGCAGTCCCACGAAAACACAAATATCTCTCTATTTTAAAGTCGTATGAACAAATGGTTTAATGCATTGGAAACTAGACTCGTAGACTTTCGATTCGATAGGTCGTGGGCCCCATAACTCTTTATAGATTGGGATAAAACCTCCAAGACATTTGACCCAAATTTCAGAGAAATCTTAAAAAAAGAACTTACGATAACTTCCGCCAACTTTTATTTTACCACTTACTTAACTTCAAAACTTGCGATACAACCCTTGAACACTTAAAATATGACATACCACATCATTTTTAATTTATTGCTCACCCTCCTTGTCTTTCCACGAATATACGAGTTAATTTATACGTTTTGAAAAGTCGGAGTGTTACATTTTACATATTTAATGAATGTGTTAAGAAAATTTAAGAATTTAGACTAAAGTTATTAGATTCAGTCAAACAAAATATTTGAATTAATTATGTGTAAATTATGGCTAAGAAACTTCTCGAAGTTTGAGTTTTTTTAATTGGAGTACTCGAATTGTGTCTTGCATTTTCATTCCTTAATTGGCGTTCACCAAAAGGCAAATCACCAATGTTGATATGATGGCCACCACAAGTAGGGCAAGATATATTTCCCAAAGCTTCTTTGTAACTCAACAATTCTGACTTTATTTTGTTATTTTCAACTCGAAGATGTTAGTTCTCATGCCTCTCCAATTGATTTTGAGATAAAAAAAATAAACAAGATTTAACTCAAATAATATATATAGGGGCGGAGATAGGGTATCGTAATAAGAGATAGTTCATGTACAAAAATAAGGTGTGTATGTAACAGTATTTAATCAATGTATAATTTATGTAACATTATACATAAATTACTTTGCTTACTTTAAGATGGTATCAAGGTGGAGTGATAGATTTGAGTAGTGGACAACTAGCTTACACTAGTGGCCGGAAGTTACAATATCGTTTTTATGTTTACGTGGATATAATGTCCTATTTTTAATTAAGAGGTTACATTAAAGAATTGGGATACACCACAACTTGCACATTTAGTATTAAACCACCTAATAGTGGCATTTTTGAAGATATTGATAATGATATGGATATTGTAGACTTATGTTGTCCTTCTAAAGATTAAGATATTATGGAGCTATATGTAAAACACTTGATTGATCAAGCACTTCTTCATGCGATCTCCATTCTATTAGAAAATCTTAGTAATGGGATATCCTATCCGGCTCGACGAGAGGTCCACAAAGTTGTATCCCTACTCACCTGGTCTATGCAAGGATGTTAGACTTCGAACGTTGTTAGGATAGAGAAATTGGAAAGCTAGGATGAAATATCCTACCTTTAATACATAATTAATTCCCAAACGGACTGGCTAGTAATGTGATATGGAGGAATCAGGTTCAATTTTTAGAAAAGTAAATGAACAAGTTGGGGTTGGTGAATACCCCTTTTCTAAGAATGGTACCATTGATAGTGGATATTATTCAACCACAACTTCTCCTGGTGCAACTGCTACTACTAGATCTCTTTCTACCACAACACCTCCCACTACTAATGTTACTCCTAGATCTCTTTCTACCAAAACTCATGTCACTTCGGCAGATCCTACTATTGAAGATGTTGATGATATAGATTTAGGTCTTGTTGAATTTAATTTCATATAAGAAGAGGTTTTTGATTACTCCACTGAAGATAGTTGTAAGACCTCGGATTTGAGAAAGTCTAGGAAGGGTTCTAATGGGCTTGTCAAGAACCCAAACTGGATGATGGGACCCTCCATAGAGCCTTAGCTGGGCCGTGAAGGGGACCACGACCCGTTATAGTGCTCGTGACAAGAAGGAAAAACCTGCCCCAAGCAGGTTCTCTCCCACGGACCATTGGACGGGCCTTGAAGAGGGAGACGAGTGATTAAGCTGATCGTTAAAGGGGTCAGGTTTGTAAGGGTTCTCCCCTAGCTACTATTTAAGGGTCACAGGCATCAAAACGGCCCATGAATCCCTACACGGACAATGAAGTCGTTCGTGAAGAGTTTTAATTAGACTTAGAGTTTAGGGTCAACTTCAAATGATCATATCATTCGGAACAAAAAGAATTAGGTTACCCATGACCTATCAAATTAAAAATATCTCAGTCCTCTTTCCAATGTCACCTAGTTTGTCTAATTCCAAAATTGGAGTAAAATTTTATGCCCAAAATAGTAACGCCACGTCAGGTAGAATTTCTTCACGACCTGTTCGATGGGCCGTGGTGATGTTTACGACCCATTTTGGGCTTCCAGAGACCCACTTCGGCAGTTTTATATTAGGGGTTGTAGGGTCTTTTCCTAATTATTTTAACTGAATACTATGTCATTTTTCCTTCTACCCAAAGCCCTATATAATGATTTTAAACCCCCAAATCACCCAAACTCAATTCATTTCCTTAAATTCTCAAAAGAAGATCAAGCTCCTCCTCTCAAATATTTCTCTCACTAGAAGTTGAAGAAGAAAGCTAGGGTTCAAGATCAAGCCTCCTAATCCTCCATTGCTTCAAGATTTTGGCATCAAGGTATGATAATATTAACCTATGGAGTCCTTTTCTCCATAGGGTCCCTAGATTCTCCAATTTTGTAAAGTTAGAATCTCCAATTGATTGTAGGGTTCTTCATTCATGTCGTGGGCTCATTTCAATATTGATTCAATTGATTGTTTTATAACTTCTTATGCCTGAATTGAAGTAATTGCATGTTTTAAAGATTATTTCCCATGAACCCATGCATAACCCATGTTTTCTAAGCTATGGTGATATAATGTGGGTTTTGAACTATGGAAGATGAATTTATGAAAATATGCATGTCTTCTCTCTATGAAACTGATGTAAATGAATTTAAAGATGTTTTTAATTTGAAAGTATGATGAAACTTATAAATTATTGAAAATGCATGTTTTATGAAAGTAATGCTTATAACTCAAGAAAGCTTATGGATGAAGATATCTATATGTTCTATGAAGTTTGACACATGTCATGAATGGTATCCAATGTCATGAATGGTATCTAGGTTTGTCCTCAATTCTTTTCAGGCTAATTTTCTAAATTATGTCTTCATTAGTATGGTATCCAAATATGCCATCACTGATAAGAGACCACATTTTAAAAATTATTACCATTAGTAATAGGGCATTTCTAGCATTAAGTGAATTACTATGAGCCTTAAAGCTATTATTAAAAGATCGTCTTAACAACTATTCGGTGGGATTCATGCTTTGCACCGAGTGGATAAGCGGCAACCACCCATGTCCCATACCTATGTGCCCCCATAGGTTGATTATCTAGATAGACATTAGCTAGTAGATCCACGTAAGATAAAAGTTCATGGTCTTATCTTGGAAATTAGGACACCCCTTTTCTGTGTGTAAGACACTGGATTCCATGTTATAACTCACATTCTCTTATATGTCGGTTGAGGCCACTTCCCACAATAATAATATACTAAGGTTACTTCAAGAAGTATCTCACATGTGTTCAAAATATAATTTTTACTTGCATTGATCGTCATTACGAATTATGTTTTCTAACCCTCTTATCTTATGTTTTGACTTGGTCTTTGCATATCATGAAAATGTCCTTTTTAGCATGATTTTATACTTTTATGCCTTGTTATCATACTTCGTACGTTTTTGTAATAACACATACTCTTGCACATTGTTCACTAATGTAGGGTCCGACACTCCCATCTCGCATCTTCATGACTAAGGATCTATTAGTAGAAGGTTGAAGATTGGTGATTCCTCATATTCCGAGGACCAAGCCTTTACTTTATTATTTCTTTACCTTTCAATTTTCAACTTGATGTACGGATTTCGTCTTGAGCACTTCTTATGTACTAGATGACATTTGAAATATTTGTTAGATTTCCGCTTTGTTTTATAAATTGCTATGTTTCAAAATTGTCTTTTAAAATCTCTTACTTTTCTATTATCTTGTATGATGTATGCTATGTGGCTTGTACAGGGCCACTCGAGGTCTTGTACGCCATGTCACGTCTAGGGTATATTTTGGGTCGTGAAAATAGTGTTGAATCTGAAGGTTGATTTGTTGAAGATGGTGAGTTGGATTTTAGTAGTCATGTACATAAGGATATTAGTGAGTTGATGGATTTAAAAATGAGTTTTGAAAGAAGAAAAAGAAAAGAAAGTGTTCCAGTTGATACTGAAGAGCTACCAGTAGTAGCAGCTAGACAATATTTAGGTTTTGATGAAACCTAAACAGGTAAAATAAGTGTTGAAGGAAGATTAGGAGGGGATGGGCATTATTATTCAAGTTCGAATGATTGCAGTTATGAAATACATGAAGATGATTTTAGTGATAAAGTTGTTGAATCTCAAAAGATAAATTTGCCAAGCTGTGTAAACTTATAGAGAAGTAAGAGGGAAAGAAATAAGAAAATTTTCCATGATACTACTTCCAAGAAAGTTGTGTGGCAGTTGGGTATGGTCTTTGTAGATGTAAATAAAATTAGATGAGTGGTAACTAAATGTGCTGTCAGAAAAGGATTCAAATAGAGAAGTGTGTGGATTAGACAAGAAAAGTTCAAATTTGCTGCAGGGATGGTTGTCCATGGATTTCATATGTATTTATTTACAACACAAAACATGATATCATGATAAATACATTCAATTTAAGGCATAGTTGTAACAACACAAGTAGAAATTATTTGTGTAATGCAAAGTTCATATCTACTGTCTTTAGAGAAAGGATTACTGAGCAGCCAAACGTAAGAGTTGTCAAGTTGCATGAGTTAATTAAGAAACTGTTTATACTTTATGTTGGCAAGAGTACTATTAGGAGGGCAATAACTAAAGTGTTGAATGATATCATGGGTTCGCATATTGTGGATTTTTGCAGAATTCTTGACTACAAAGATGCATTGTTAGGGATAAATCCAGGGAATAGTTGTGTTGTTAAATTTGGTGAAACTAATGCACTTGGTAGGTAAGTATTTCAGAGTTTGTACATCTGCATTAATACCTTGATGAAGGACGTCTTAAAATGTAGAGAATGCATAGGTCTAGATTGTTGTTTTCTTAAATGAGTTTGTAGAGGACAATTGTTAATTGTGATAGCCAAAGATGGTAATAACCAGATGCTGCCACTTGCTTGGGCACTAGTTCGGTATTAAAAGAAAAATACATGGAAATGGCTTATCATACTGTTAAAGGAAGATCTAATCCTAAAAGACGGTGAAGATCTCACATTGATAAAAATATGTAAAATGCAGGTGTACTCTTTTATTTTGTATCTGTATTTATGAGATTTCATGGTGTATTTGTTAGTATAATAATATTACTTGATCAATTACAAAGATTATTTGCAGCAATTCAACATATTTTACCTATTGCTGAACACAAAATATATGTTAGGCACATGTGAGCTAACTGGGCTAAGGACTAGAGAGGTCTTCAAAGAAGACTAACAGTTTTTGTTTATTGGAAAGAGTACATTTGAATCTCAGTTGAGGAAAATGTGGAGAAGATGAAGTAGCTTGGTCTAGAAATAATGATGGATTATTTAACGAACTACAACATAGAGTGTTGATATAAAGTTTACTTTAATACTCAACTAAAATGTGATAACTACATGTATGAGTTCTTTAATGTATGGATCTCGACAGTTAGACACAAGACAATTATTACTATGCCTGAAGACATAAAGAGTGAAGATGATTTCAAGAGTAGCTAAGTTAAGAGAGCTCACAAATACTTGCAAGTGTAATTTTTGTCCAATTTCTTAGAAAGTACTATAGGAGAATAATTGTAGGTCAATAAATACTAATATTGGATTTAATGGAGTTGATGGGTTTGAAGCGAGAGACAGACTATGTCAAAAAAATGTTGTTTTTGGCAGGTGGACTTTAAGTTGTAGGGTATGGCAGTTAAAGGGCATACCACAGGTATATGTTGTGGCAGCAATTTACTTTAAGAAATCTGAACCTCTTGACTACATTGACAACTGCTAATGTAAGTCAACATACTTGAGAACTTATGCAAATATCCTTCAACTAGTTACAAACATTGAAATGTGGCCTTTATCTACTAACCCCACATTTGCACCACCAAAAATAAAGGCATGCATGTCAACCCGGTTAAGATTAGAAGGAAAGATGTTGGTGAAGCTAAAAAATCTAGAAAGCTAAATAGAACTATACTTGCCATGCCATTTAGTGACTGTAATGTTCGAGGCCACAACAAGAGAGGGTGTCCACAAAGGTTTGCGTCATCAGCAAGGGAAGAACCATCAAATATAAGTACGGGAAAGGGTAGAAATTTAGGTTGATGCAAGGGAAGAGGCCGATCAAAGGTAATATCTTATCTATGAATTGGTATGTGATAGAGATCTTAAATGTTATAACTACAAATTATTAACTATATTTGTAGAAAACACAAAAAAAAGGTGAGCGTTCTTCAAAGAGGGCAAGAGGAAGACCTAAAAAACATCCATTGCACCTACATCACCTAGTGCATCTGCAGCACCTAGTGCATCTACAACACCAAGTGCTTTTAAAGCATGTATTGCATCTACAAAGAGGGCAAAAGGTGGACAAAGAGAAACACCTAGTATTGCATCTGCAACACCTAGTGCATCTACAATGAGGGCAGAAGGAAGACCAAAAGAAACACCTATTGAACATGCACCACCTAGTGCATTTTAAAAGAGCGCAAGAGGAAGACCAAGTTAAACACTAGGTGCACTTGCAATACCTAGTGCATCCACAACACCTAGGGCACCTCCTACATATCCAACACGTGTTGATTACCCTACATCTTCTTCTGCACCTCCTGATTACCATGAATCTTGAATATCAACTAACAGTAAATGAAAGAGGAAGGGTCAGGGGTAAGGGGAGCACAACCTCATACAAAAGGCCAATAATCATTGAAATAGGTGTGTTTCAGGTTTAAAATATATTCAAAGCCGTTAATGTAAGTGTTTTGTATTAATTCAAATATACTTTTTATTTATGTTTGTGCATAGGCAAACTAATTGTTTTCATAATTTTAGTACAACCAGAAATGTCATGTTTGAAGATCTTCTCTACTGGTACAGCAACGGTGACAAAATCAGATGATAGTACTGGTGATATTGGTTTCAAACCAAGTGCTACAAGAAAGCTGAAATAGAATGGAAAAGAAGGAATCACAACACGAAAACTTAGAGATATGAGAGAGGAAAAAAGAAAAAAATCAAGAGGAAGTAGTTCAAACAATTCTATCTAGGAGGTAATGATGTTGCAATATTGTTTTTAGTTTTTTAGTAGATACTAAAATATTTCTCATTTTGTTGTTCACAATTATGAGGTATTAGTATTAAACGACGACTTCTATTTTTGTTTTTAATTGTATTTTGACATTATGTGAGACCAAATTTACAATATTTTTTATGTCTAGTAAAGGCCTTCTATTTTACAAATGGTGTTATGCCTATTCAATTTCTTCATTATTTGATTAAATTGAGAGATTAATATAGAAACTAATTTACCCAAATTTAATTGAAAAGATTCATGGTCTTGATATACAAAATTTGTCATTTTACATATGGAAACAAAAAGAGAGTTTCAAACTTATTACATCTAACATAAGAAATGACAATTAAATTAGTTCAGTACTTGAATCACTACTTTGAAATAGGTTGTTGATGAACAAAGCAGCAACACAAATAAAAATACACAAAATGACCTTCCAATTGAACCCACACCATTTTCACTTTCTTTGAACCATTTGAAATGAACTTCCATTTAACCACTTCTCCACTATCAAATTACCAATGTAAACATCTTTCTCATTGATTTGAATATGCCTTCTCCAAACATCATCTTCAAACTTTTTGATTTCGTTAACCAATTTGGAAGGATAAATTTGGATATTGGATTGATTTCTTCTTTTTCTCTCTATGAAAAAATTAAACCCACCAAAATCAACGACAAAAGATAAATCACATACACCATAGAAGGGGAAAATGATTTGACTTTGACCAAGAAATTTGCATATGCAAAAAAATTCCATGTTTGCATCGCACTATTGCTTTGAGCACTGGGTCTAATTTTTCCATGCATGCATTTGTCATTACTAACCCTAACATCACAAAAAACTAAAAAAATAGGAGAAGACAAAATTGGGGAAGATTTCGAATCCTAAAATTAAGCACCCCATTGGGGATTTAAAGTTTAGCCAAAACCACTTGACGACATGTCTAATTTAACCTTCTTGTTCACAGGTTGATGGTCGCATTTGTGGAAGTCAAGGGAATTGGTTTCCACACTCGTGAGGTCTGAGTAGAATTTGTGAAGGCCTATCAAGTTGCTTTGTGTGACCAAAAGGAGGCTTCCGCATTTGCGATGTCTTGGAAGTTGGCCTTCCGCAATCGCAAGCCTTCCTTTTTGTTCATGAAGGTGAAAGTGGTTGGAGCTTTGTGTTCCCAAACCTCTTCTTAATGATTGAAGAGAGTAATTCTCTATTCTTTTAATTAAAGAATATACCGTTATAACACCCCATATTCGAAAAAGGGAAATGAAGCAATTTTGGGAAATTGCAGGTGCCAGCCACGAGGGCCACCCACGGCCCATTGGTGTAGTCCGTGGGTGGGCACCCAGTTAAGGATTCAAAGAGTTGGAACCATGGTCCAAACCAACGGACCGTTGGTGGTACCACGGTCCGTGGTCAAGGATCCGTTGTCCAAACCCTCAGAAGTATTTTTATGACCACCATCGACGGTCCATCAGGATGGGACGTAGGTCAGACCACGGTCCATCGATTAGGGTTCGTAGGTGGGAGTTCGGCAGTTAAGACTAGGGGCAGTTGGGTCATTTTCTAATTAATCAACACTTATGCTACTTAGTTTTACCCTTCATTAATACCCCTATATAAGCATTTTAACCCCAAAATTATCAATTAGAAATCATTCTCTAGAATTCACCAAAAGAAGTTGTCTTCTTCCTCTCCAAAATATTTCTCTCTCTAGAAACTTGAAAAAGAAGAAAGGATTCAAGCTAGGATCAAGGTCAAGTCTAAATTCCTCCATTGAAGATTAGCAATTGGCTTCAAAATATGAGAGTTTTTATCCATGTATTCCTTCCATTTATGGAGTTTCCAAATTCCTCTATTTCAATTTTAGAATTCCCCAATTGAGTTAGGGTTTTCTTCAATTGTAGGTTCTTTTCATTATTGATTTAAATGATTTAATTATTATCTCTTTTGCATGAATTGATGAATTACTATGATTTTATGACGATTTCCCCATGAACCCATGTAATCCCCATGTTTCCAAGTTATGATCATATGATGTGGGATTATTATTATAAAGGAAGAGTTTTATGAAATTAATCTTGTATTTATAGCTTTACATGAATTTATGATGAAATTCATATCTAACTCGTGCTTTCTAAGTGTTGATGATTGAAAGTGGGTTTTGAGCCTTGTAAGGTAAATTATGGATTTATGCATTTTCTTAAGAAATCTATGCAAATGTTTTAAGGATACTTTGAGAGTAAAGTATCAATGATGATGATCGTGATGAGTTATTGAAAGGATTTTCTCACCTAACTGAATCAAAGATTAAGAGCTATCCTAATGAAACCTATCTTGGATTGGTTATCGAAAGACACCTTTTCATGGATGATGAATTAGCTTGGATTGTCAAGATGACGTGCCTTTCCATGGATAATAAGAACAAGAAGAAATGACTATTCTGTCTGATTTATTCTTAGCACCTACAGGATATTGAAATGGTAGCTCTCCCGTTAGTAGAGGCCGGGTTTCTAGTAGCAATCTCTTATCCCTTACCTATGTGCCCTCATAAGATGATTTTCTAGATAGACATTAGCTAGTGGATCCACTTTAGCTAAGAATTTATGGTCCTTACCTTGGCAAGTAGGACAACTCTTTTCGGTGTGGGAGACACCGGGGGATCATGTTCTAGCTCACATGGTCTCAATGTCGGTTAAGGCTAATTCCCCACATTAATAATGAACTAAGGTTACTTCAAGAAGTATCACATATGTGTTTAAAGGCTTTAAATGATGTTAGCTTGCATTGAACATGGTTTTATGAATTACTTTTTTTTAACTCTCTTATATCATGTTTTAGTTTGGTCAATTGAATGTCATGAAATGAAATATCCCTTTTAGCATGATTTAAATGTTTTATGCATAGTTATCATACTTGGTACATTGTTTGTACTAACGCATACTCTTGCCTATATTTCCCCAATTGTAGGGTCCGACAGTTAGGTTTCTCAATTTTGTGGCTAATGGTTGATATCGAGATTCCCAAGCTTTGGTGAGTCCTCATGCTTCGAGGATAGATTCTATTGTTTTATTTTCTTTCATGTATTTCACATTTTGGACATGATGTATGGGCTAGGCCCAATTTTATTCTATTTTACTAGATGGCTATATTGAGACAAGTGTATTAAACTTCATATTTTATTTTATAAAACTATTTGACTTGGACTATTTTTTTACTCTTATTGCTCTATTAATTATGTTATGAAAGTTAAGTGCCTTGTGTGGGGTCCTTCGTGGTTCTATACGCCATTTTACATCTACAGGGTACCCCTGGGTCATGACAAACTTGGTAATCATAGCACAAAGTTTAGAATGATCCTAGGATGTCTCACAAGCCACATCGAGTAGAGTCTTGTTCATGAGTCTGAAACGCGCCACATTTATCAATAAGATGCTACAAGATATTTAGGAAACTCCACTTCTTTCATTACTCTTAAGTCGTGCGATAGAGTTTAACTCTATAAGGTCTCTCTCCTAATCCTTATCTGATGCTCTATAGGATATGGATACTCGAAGAGCTTATACTAGAAGGAATGTGAAGGAGAATGCGAACAAGAAGCTCATCCCAAGCTCCTCATGTTCTGGTCCATCCTTTGGCCAAAAAAGTGACTAATGCAGAGTTTTGGCCTGCTTTTCAAGTGTTGGCTTAATCTGTTACGACCTAAGCCAATAGGGAAGTTGCGGTTTCCGTGAACCCAAATGTGGGTACGAAGACTTCTAGAGTGAGGGACTTCATTAGGATGAATCCTCTGGATTTTCATGGTTCGAAGGTTGAGGAAGATCCTCAAGAGTTCATAGATGAGGTCTACAAGTTTTTGATGATCATGGGAGTTACGCCGGTTGAAAAGGCAGAATTGGCCGCCTATCAACTTAAAGGTGTGGCTCAAATTTGGTACAACCAATGGAAAGGAGGGAGACCAGAAGATGCGGGTCCTCTTGATTAGGAGAAATTGAAGGCTTCTTTTCTTGATAAGTTCTTTCCCCTTGAGATTAGGGAAGCTAAGGTGCTTGAGTTCGTAACCTTCGTCAAGGAAGTATGAGTGTGAGGGAATATGCTCTAAATGTTATATGTTTTATATTTGTTGAAAGAAAGTGAAGAAAGAACAAGTTGAAGTATAATTAAATTTACAAGAAGAAAAGGAAAGGGACATAAGTCCTTTTGTTTAGTAAAAAAGGCCTATTTAATGAGTTTGACTTAGTATATAGTAAAAAATAATGACGAAAATGCTTGGAATTTAGTCAACTATTTGTTGACCAATACAAATAAAATAAAACAAAACAAGTCCTTGACACGGTTCCCAAGTTTCAAGAAGGTTTTCTCACACGAAAATAGAAAAACAGAGTTATTTATCTTGTTGAACCTGACTTTGTATTTTTTAATATTTAAATAAGTTAGGAATAATAAAAATAAAATAAAAAAAATTAATTTTGTTTAAAGAATATATCAAATCAAATATGTATTAGTAAATATGAATGTAGGTGTTAATCAAATAGGAATACCATAAAGGAATTAAAAACAAATCATTAAGAATTGAAACTTTAAAAAGGGTCAACATTATTTTTTGTGATCATAGACCCATCTTTTGTTTCAGTCTATATGAATTTTAAAAAGAAAAAAATTGATTAGCAGTCTTAAACATGTTATAACATTTTAAGAAAAATAATCTGCATTATTGATATATATATGTATATATAAATAAATTACATTTAAAAAAATTTTTTTTTTACTTGACCAAGCAGAACCCCAGTATCAGTTCCATCATTTTCAACCAACGACAACATCCAACTTGCCGGATGAGAATGTATGTCCGATATCCTCCAGTATCGAATCCTAAAATAATAACATAATTAAGAAAGTCAACGATAAAGTCGTCAAAAAAATGAAAAAGTGTCTATTGTTTTTTAATTGAATGTAATTCAAGTGCTACAAGCAGTTTAAATGACTTTGTTAGGTATATAGACATATAAATGCATCTAAAAGGAGGAAAGAAAATGAATGAAATGACTTTGTTAGGTATATAGACATACTCAAGTGAAGTAAAGCTCTTTCTCACTGCTATTGAAGCTCTCAAAAGAAAGAGCTTTTGAGATTTTGTGTGTGGAGAGTGATGGCTTTATTTATAGTGAAACAAGTCAAGATTTGGACATGAACTAAGTTTGACCGTATATGAAAAATGACAAATTAAAGATGAAAAGAGTAGAGGACTTCCCTCGTGTGGAAATAAAAAGAGGGATTTTGAGAATTGGAGGAGAAAGCTATGAAGAAGAGAAAAATAAAAATTGAAGAAAGGAGGAGTAATTACAAGGTGTGAAGTAGAGATGGTGAAGTTGCATTAAATGTAGTAAGGGTGTTATTAGTGCAATTCTTGAGGAGGTGGTGTTGGTTGGGGTGGATGGGTTGGTGGGGGTGGGATGGGTTCAAGAAAGAGTAAGAAGAGTGTATGTTTATGTGAGTAGGTATCACTATAGATTCAGGATTTGAAGCGTAAGAATGACCAAATTAGAATTCGGGTCAACTTTTTATGTTGGTCAATTAAAAATTAATAATTTTTACATACTTAATGAATGAGTTAAGAAAATTAAAGAATTTAGACTAAAGTTATTAGATTCGGTCAAACACAATACTTGTATTTATTCTGTGAAAATTACAGCTAAGAAACTTCTAGAAGTTTGAATTTTTTTAATTGGAGTACTCGAATTAGTATTAAATATGTTTTTATCATTAAACAATTAAAGATTATTATTTTTTATTTAATAATAAATTAGCTATGAATTCTTAAAGTTTTTTTTAGTTAATTGTGAATATTTTTGTGTTAGATTAATGACATATCTTAGAGTTAATTCTTGTTTTTGGTGTACCTATTTATTGTTTGATCAATTTTCATGAATTGTGAAAACAAGAATATACTTATATATGCCTGCTGTAAAAGTAATTAATCGTATATATTTAATTTTTTTAATGATGTTGGTTATTGATTTATATTCGTAAAGATAAGTGGTCAAATTTTATTATGTGAAAGATCTTAACCAAGTATGTGAAACTCAATTTTTGTAATTCGTACATTTTTTTAGTATATACTTAACACATAGATAAAAAATATTTGCATATGTTAGTTTGATCAACTTAAACTTTATACCTTCAAATTACTGATAGTAATATATTTGTTGAGAATGTGGTATACCTCTTCTTTGAGTCTTGCATTTTGATTCCTTAATTAGTGTTCATCAAAAGACAAATCACCAATTTTGATACAATAGCCACCACAAGTAGGGCAAGATATATTGCCCACAACTTCTTTGTACCTCAACAATTTTGACCTCATTTTCCCATTTTCAACTCGAAGATGTGAGTTCTCATGCCTCTACAGTTAATTTTGACATAAAAAAATAAACAAGATTTAACTCAAACAGTATATATAAGGGCGGAACTAGGGTATCGTAATCAGAGATTGTTCATACTGAAAAATAAGCTATGTGTAACAGTATATAATCAATGAATAATTTATGTAACATTATACATAAATTACTTTGTTTACTTAAATATGATATCATGGTGGAATGGTAGATTTGAGTAGTGGACAACCAATTTACACTGGTGGCCGGAAGTTACAATTTTTTTTTTATGTTGATGTGGATATATTATCCTATTTTTAATTAAGAGGCTACATTAAAGAATTCGGATACACCACAACTTGCACATTGAGTATTAAACCACCTAATAATGGCACTTTTGAAGATATTGATAATTATATGGATACTAGGTAATTTATCCGCGCTTCGCGCGGGCATAAATAATCTTTCTAAGCTTTTGAACAACTTTTTCAATAATCAACTACTATAAGAAAGAATAAAAAAGTGAATTTTAGTAGGTTTTAAGAACATTTCAACATAAATTAAATGATTTGACATTATCACATATCTCAAGAATTGTAAATATTAAATGAATGATTAAAAATCTTGATATCTAATTATTTTAATCTTTTACTAATTTATCATAATATATGTTTGCTGATATAATTGTCTTGTTAAAATTGAGTGATGTTTTTATGTAGCGATGAAATATCACTTTTTCTATTTTTTTTGTACATGAAAAATATAGAATCTGATAATTTTATGGTTAGAATAAATTTATACCAAAACAACATAAATAATTTTTTTGGAGACAATATAATCTACCTGTCTGAGGTACAACGTTCATCACTTTTCGTTATTGTTACTTTGTTACTCTAACAAAATTTATAGAAGGAGAAAAATAAGTTTGAAACAACAACAAAATGATGTTGTTGACCCTTTTAGAAATTCATTCTTCATCAAATTATTGCTCTGAAGGCCTTTCTGAATACTTCATCAATGAAACTTTACGAGTTTTTCAGAAATATGTACGTATAATTGTTGCATTATGAAAGTACAAGTAGATCAAATGTTGGATTCTAGACTCATGTTAAAGAAATATTTCGAACATGAAAAAAATTAAAAATGGGTCTAACCTAGATAACTCAAATGCTCGGCAATGACTTGGGACATGAAGGCCAACAAATCAATGTTAATAGACATATATTTTGTAGCTTAATATATTACTTTTATTTATAGTAGGTTTTCTTTCATATTCTTCAAATTAATCTTGCCGAAAATAGTCATTACTCACACCAAAATATTTAGAAGAGTCGAATGAGAAGGAAAAAAGAAAAACATTAAAAGGACGAAAGTTTTGTCCAAGTGAGATCATATACATACCAAACGAAAAATAGTCAATACAATTTTAAGTAGACAACAAAGAAGTGAGAAAAATATACATTAAATGGAGTAAACTATTAGATATCGAATGATGATAACAAATCATTCTAACCAGAAAATTTCCTATATTTTGAAATAGCATACCTCAAAAAATTGACTAACACTTCAATCAACTTTCAATCCTTAAAGTACTCATAATACCCATTGATAAAATTTTGTAAAAATAGATAACTTACAATATAAAATCCAAAAAATATGGGCATGCAAAATTATTAACTCTCAAATGATTTTTTAATGAACAAAAATCTCATCCTTGTATGTGAAGGAATGACATTGTTGATGAAGAAATTAGAGATTTGTAAGAGATTTTTTTTATTGCACCTTGAACAATTCCAGTAGAGAAAACTTGCCTGAATACTCAATTAATGTTTGTTAATCTGCACTAACAAATACTTATAACAATAATTTTGCAGAAACATAAACAACAAAGTTTAAAGCATGTACTCAAAAACAACAATTAATAATATAAGCATAAATTAATTATTGTAAAAAGCATACCAGGATCTGTATCAATAGAATGAAACATAATGGAAAAAATCGAGTCCACTGAATGCACAATGTCCCTTAAAGGAATTATTCCCCTCTAGTACGCGAGGTTTAAAGGAATAGATCCTCTCAGGATAGAACAATTTTATTCACCAGTGTATTGATACAAAAATAATGGTGTCAGTGAGCCACTCAATAGGAGAAAAATACACATATATTTAACTGTCCAGAAGAAGAAGAAGTTCAGATTTTTTGTTATTTTAAAATAAGAGAAAATTCCTCTATTTATAGATAACAAAGGGTAGTGTGAACAAATGATTATTGTGCCTTATCGGAAATGTCACAACTCTTTGGAAAAAGTTACAACTCTTCGGAAAAGTTACAACCCTTCGGAAAGGTCACAACCTTTCATAAAAGTCACAACTTTTCATAACCCTTCAGAAAAGTCACAACATTTCATAAAAGTCGCAACTTTTCATAAATGTCACAACTTTTCATGAAAGAGGAAGGCTAGTTTTGGAAATAAAATAAATTAAAAGGGGATCCTGGTTTGTGGTGTCGCCACGTAGGCGGGCCTAGAGTTCTCTTTTATATAAATATATGATTGTAGACTGAAGTTGTTATTCTAAAGATTAAGATATTACACAGGTATATGTAAAGTACTTGATTGATGGAGCACTTCTTTACACAATCCCCATTCTATTAGAAAATGTTAGTAATGGGATATCTTATCAGGCCCGACGAGCTGTCCATGGAGCTGCACCCCTACTCACCTGGTCTATGCAAAAATGTTAGGCTTTGAACGCTGTTAGGACATAGAAATTGGAAATCTAGGACAAAATAGTCTACCTTGAATACATAATCAATTGCCAGAAGGACTGGCCAGTAATGGGATATGGAGAAATCATCTTCAATCCTTAGTAAAGTAAATGAAAAAATTGGTGTAGGTGAATACCCTTTTACTACAAATGGTGTCAGTGATAGTAGATCACATTCAACAACAACTCCTCCTACTGCAACTACTACTACTAGATTTCCTTCTACCCCAAATCCTCCCACCACAACTAACTCCTATCACCTCAGCAAATCCTACTATTTAAGATGTTGCTGATGTAGATTTAGGTCTTGTTGAATTTAATTTCATAGAAGAAGAGGGTTGTGATTATTCAACTGAAGATAGTTGTAACACCTTATATTTGAGAAAGGCTAGGAAGGGGCTAATGGGCTTGTCTAGAACCAAAACTGGAGGATGGGACCCTCCATAGAGCCCTAGATGGTCCATGAAAGGGACCATGACCCGTTATGGTTCTCGTGATAAGAAGGCATAACCTACCCCAAGAAGGTTCCCTCCCACGAACCCTTAGATGGGCCGTGAAGAGGAAGATGGGTCATTAGGGTGATAGTGAAGGGGCTCTGGTTTGTAGGGGTTTTACCCTAGCTACTGGTCAAGACCCACGGGCATCACAACGGCCCGTGAATCTTTACACGGACCATGAACTCGTCTGTGAAGGTTTTAAATTAGACTTAGAGTTTTGTGTCAACTTCAAATGATCATATCTTTTAGCACAAAAAGAATTAGGTTACCCATGACCTATCAAATTAAAGATCTCTGGGTCCTCTTTCCAAAACCACCGAGTTTTCCTAATTCCAAAATTAGAGAAAAAAATTATGCCCAAAATAGTAAACCCCTGTCAGGCCAAATTTCTTCACGACCCGTTTGACTGGCTGTGGTGATGTTGACGACTTGTTTTGGGCTTCCATTGACCCACTTCGGCTTTTTTAAGCCAGGGGTTGTAGGGTCTCTTCCTAATTATTTTAACTAAATAATATGTCATTTTCATTCTACCCAAAGCCCTATATAATGATTTTAAACCCTCAAATCAACCAAACTCAATTCATTCTCTTAAATTCTCAAAAGAAGATCAAGCTTCTCCTCTCAAATATTTCTCTCTCTAGAAGTTGAACAAGAAAGCTGGGGTTTCAAGATCAAGCCTCCTAATCCTCCATTGCTCCAAGCTTTTGGCATCAAGGTATGATAGTATTCATCTATGGAGTCCTTTCTCCATAGGGTCCCTATATTCTCCAATTTTGTAAAGCTAGAATCTCCAATTGAAGTTAGGGTTCTTCTTTCATGTCGTGGGTTCCTTTCGATATAAATTCAATTGATTGTTTTATGACTTTTTATTTCTAAATTGAAGTAATTGCATGTTTTAAAGATTATTTCCCATGAACCCATGTATAACCCGTGTTTTCTAAGCTATGGTGATATAATGTGGATCTTGAACTATGAAAGACGAATTTATGAAAATATGCATGTCATCTACCAATGAAATTGATTTAAATGAATTTGAAGATGCTTTTAATTGGAAAATATGGTGAAACTTATGAATTATTGAAAATGCATGTTTTATGAAAGTAATGGTTATAACTCAAGAAAGCGTATGGATGGAGATATCTATATGTTCTATGAAGCTTGACCACATGTCATGAATGACATCTAGGTTTACCCTTAATGCTTTTCAGGCTCTTTTTCTAAACTAGGTCTTCATTAGTATGGTATCCAGAGATGCCATCAATGATAAGAGACCACGATTTCAAAATTATTTCCACTAGTAGTAGGGCATTTATAGCATTAAGTGAATGCCTATAAGCCTAAAAAGAAATTATGAAAAGATCGTGGATGTTAAAAGGTTTTCTCATGCATGGTCTAAGGATATATCCTATGATAAGACAAGTGGCAACTACCCATGTCTCTTATTGATAAGACATGTGTCGACTACCATGCCAATTAAAGATAAGACAAGTTAAGATTAATAACTATTCCGTTGGATTTATGCTTAGCACCGAGTGGATAAACAGAAACCACCCATGTCCCATACCTATGTTCCCCCATAGGATGATTATCTAGATAGACATTAGCTAGTAGATCCACATAAGCTAGAAGTTCATGGTATTACCTTGGCAAGTAGGACACCCCTTTTCTGTGTGGGAGACACCAGATTCCATGTTATAACTCACATGGTCTTATATATTGGTTGAGGCCACTTCCCACAATAATAATAAACTAAGATTACTTCAAGAAGTATCTCACATTTGTTCAAAATTTAATTTTTACTTGCATTTATCATGAATACGATTTATATTTTACTTGTACGCCATGTCACGTCTAGGGTATACTTTGGGTCGTGACAATAGTGTTGAGTCTGAAGGTTGATTTGTTGAAGATGGTGAGGAGGATTTTAGTAGTGACGTACATGAGGAGATTGGTGAGTTGATGGATGAAAAGATGAGTTTTCAAATAAGAAAATTAAAAAAAAGTGTTCCAGCTGATACTCGAGAGCTACCCGTAGTTGAAGCTAGACAAGATTTAGGTTTTGATGAAACCCAAATAGGTAAAATAATTGTTGAAGAAAGATTAGGAGGGGATGAGAATCATTATTCAAGTTCTAATGATGGCCGTTATGAAATACATGAAGATGAGTTTAGTGATGAAGTTGTTGAATCTCAAAGAGCAAATTAACCAAGTTGTGTAAGCATATAGAGAAGGAAGAGGGAAAGAAATAAGAAAATTTTCCATGATACTATTTCCAAGAAAGTTGTGTGGCAGTTGGGTTTGGTCTTTGTAGGTGTGACTAAAATTAGAAGAGTAGTAAGTAAATGTGTTGTCATAAAAGGATTCAAATAGAGAAGTGTGTGGATGAGACAAGAAAAAGTTTTATGCAGGGATGGTTGTCCATGGCTTTCGTATGGATTTATTTACAACAAAAAATATGATATCATGATAAATACATTCAATTTAAGGCATACTTGTAACAACACAACTAGAAATTATTTGTATAATACAAAGTTCTTATCTACTGTCTTTAGAGAAAGGATTACTGAGCAACCAAACGTAAGAGTTGTCAAGTGAAAGAGTTAATTAGGAAAATGTTTATACTTCATGTTGGCAAGACTACTATTAGGAGGGAAACAATCAAAGTGTTGAATGATATCATGGATTCTCTTATTGTGGATTTTTGCAGAATTCTTGACTACAAAGATGAATTGTTAAGGATAAATCTAGGGAGAAGTTGTGTTGTTAAACTTGGTGAAACTAATTAACTTGGTAGGTCAGTATTTCAAAGTTTGTACATCTGCATTGATGCATTAATGAAGGACGTCTTAAATGTAAAGAGTGCATAGGTCTAGATGATTGTTTTCTTAATTGAGTTTGTGAAGGACATTTGTTAATTGCTATGGCCAAAGATGATAATAACCAGATGCTGCCACTTGCTTGGGCATTAGTTCACTATTAAAAGAAAAATACATGGATATAGTTTATCATATTGTTAAAGGAATGTCACGAAACAGGGTACCCCCTAGATGTAACAAGGCACATAGATCACCGAAAGGCTCCATGTAAGCCACTTAGCATATCATAACATAAGAATAGAACAATAAAGAGTAAAACATATTCCAGGTCTTAACTGTTTTTCATAAAATAAAGAGGAAATCTAGACTTGTCTCAATTTAGTCATCTATTACAATAGTCGAAATGAGAAAAGGACACAACCCATACAACATAGTCTGAAAAGGAAATACAAGAAATAAACTACAATGAGATAACACCCGTCCTAGAATCATGAGGACTCACCAACAAGCTAGGAGAATAAAAAAAAATCCAAGCCTTAGCCACAACGATGATCACCTTGAGAACCGGACCCTACACTTGTGGAAAATGTAGGAAAAGTAGGGGTTAGTACAAAAATGCACTAAGTATGATAGCCATGCATTAAAACAATGCAGACATGGTAAAGGGACATTTCATTTGAATGCATGTAATTTACTAAGTTAAAACATCATTATGAAGATAGTAGAAAAACATAAGTCATGAGCATAGTCAATACATTGATCATCATATCATAAGAGAAACACTTCATCAATACCCTCAAAGCATACTTGTGCAATGCATTAATAACACCCCATAATCTCACCCATGCTAAATAAAGCTTCTTGAGTAACCATAGTTCATAATTAATATATTCTTGTGTTGTTGTTGTGGGAATAAGCCTTAACCGACATATACTATGTGAGCTTAACATGGAATGCGGTGTTACCCACACCGAAAAGGGTTGTCCTACTTGTCTAATGTAGAACCATACTCTTAGCTTAGGTGGATCCACTAGCTAAATAACTTATGGGGGCACATATTTTACGGGATAAGGAGATTGTTACTAGAGACCCAGACTCAACGAAGGTAAAAGGTCTCCATCTCATGATACATGCTTTGGGAACCCGGACTGAACTAGCGTAGAAGGTCCCATTGGGAAGCCGGACTCAACTAGCGTAAAAGCTTCCATCTCATATTCAATATCCACTCAGTGCTAAGCATTAATTCCCATAGAATACATATTAAATCATAACTTGATTCATTAAGATAGCTCATTAGATCATGCATGAGAATAACCTTTCACCGTCCATGTCTACATATAGAGTCAATACGTGAGGAAGCCTTTCAACCTTAGAATCATCATATTGTGAGAAAACCTTTCACATAATATCATATTCATACATAATTGTGTATATGAGAATAACCTTTCAACAACACAACAACTAGATCATAATCATAGATACTTCACTCTCAAAGTGTTCTGAAAGCATATACTAAAATTCATAAATCATGCATAATATCATAATTTTCCCTTTCAAGGATCAAAGCAAATATCAAATCAACATATCTAGAATTCACTACATTAGACATGGAAAATAACATAATTCAAGTAGCCCAATTACTACAAGCATAATCTCATAGTATCCTTCTTTCATCAACACACCCACATCACAAGATCATAATTTGGAAATAAGGGGATTTCAACATAAAAACCATAACAAATCATCAATTAAATCATACAATAAAGTAATTCAATCGTTAGAATCATTTTTGAAAGGAACCCATGACTTTGGAATCAAACCCTAGCTTTTAGGGATTTCTATCTATGAAATTAGGATTTTGAAGGGGCTCCATGGATGAATTATATCCATGGAAAGAAGAGCTACCAATGAATTTGAGTAGAAAACCTTGCTCCTTGAACCCTAGCTCCAACCTCCTTCTTCTTCTTTCTTGAAGTTCTAGAGAGAGAATATTGGAGAAGATGATGTTTTGGGAATAGTTTTGGGTTTTAGAAATAACGAGGAGACTGACTTAATTTAGGGGTCTAAAATTCTTATATAGTTAGTCTAAATTAGGATAAAACGACGCCATTTAATATTAATTAAAACCAGAAAACCCCAAAGTGCCCCTAAACTAACTCCTCAAAAAAGTTCCCAGGACACCACCCACGACCCACCACTGACGGACCATGGTTGGACCCACGGTCCATGCTGGTGAACCGTGGTTTGGTTCTAGGACTTGGTTTCTGGGACCCTGACCCATTAATACTCACCCACGGAGCGTGGACTGACCAACGGGGCGTCCTTCCGTTGGTCACTTTCGATGCAGCTTTCTAGGGGTCCTTCTCAAAGACCAATGGTTGGTCCTTGGGGGTCGTACCTTGACTTTCTAACACGGAACCCTTTACTTTTAAGTATGGGGAGTTACATCCAAGACTCTAACCCTCACTATAAGCTCTATTTTAGCCTATTAATTTCTGGAGTATTACAATATCTCCCCTTTGGGAACATTCATCCTCAAATGACGATCTAGACACCTTACGGAAGTAAAAACTCAAGACTAGCAGCCCATCATGCAAGAAATATCAAAATAATGCATAATTCAAAGGAGGAAACATAATATCCAACTCAAACATAATCAATGCATCACAAGGAAGTAGGAACTACATCTAACAATCCATATTGCACGAAAACTCAATATTTCTCATATCCATAGGAGGAACTACCTTCTCCAAGCTTTTAAGCATGCTCACACAATTTAATGGAGCCCTTATGCAACATATTTTCAAAAAGAACAACTAAGCATGTTCAACAATTCATCTCATGAAGCAAATAGGCAACTCTTACTCAATGCACCACAACGTGAGGAAAATTAATCATAAAACTCATTTTCTTACTAAATATGAATTTCTCAAGAACATGCATAACATAAGGTAATCATGGAGAAACACATATAACACACATGACTCCAAAAATAAGAAAACTCAAGAGGACCTATTTACCTCAAGCTTGAATAGGAGTAAAAGGAAAGAGATGATGATATCGGGACTTCATATCGGCCTCGACCTCCAAAGTAGCACCCTCAACTATGCGATTTCTTCATAAAACCTTCATGGAAGCTATTTCCTTGTTTCTCAACCTCTTGATTTGCCAGTCTAGAATCTCTATCAGAACCTTTTCATACGAAAAACTTTCATCAACTCTAAACCCTTCTAAGGTAATAATGGATGGCGGATCTTCAATACACTTGTTAAGCATAGAAACATGAAATACTGGATGAACTGGAGCCAACACATTTGGTAAATCCAACTCATAGGTAACCTTCCTAATACGTTTCAAAATTTGATATGGGCCTACATACCGGGGACTTAGTTTCCCTTTCTTGCCAAATCTCATCACACCCTTTATATGTGAGATTTTTAAATAGACCCAATCATTAACCTCAAATTCTAGATCCATTCTTCTCACATCGTCGTAAGACTTTTGTCTACTTTGAGACGTTCTCAACCTCTCTCTAATAAGCCAAACTTTCTCAATGGCTTCATAAACTAGCTCGGGAGTCGGGACCTATCAAAGCAACTTCACCCACCTCAAACCAACCAACCAGAGACCTACATCTCCTACAATACAAGGCTTCAAAGGGAGCAATGCCGATACTTGAGTGATAGCTATTATGGTAGGCAAACTCTATTAATGGCGAGTGGTCATCCCAGTTACCCTTGAAGTCTATTACACCTGCCCTTAACATATCTTCCAATGTTTGGATGGTACGCTCCGCTTTCCCATTGGTTTGAGGATGAAAAGTTATGCTAAGCTTAACCTTAGTACCACGACCTTTTGGGAATGACTTCCAAAAGTGAGAAGTAAATTGAGTACCGCGATTAGAAATAATAGATAGAGGAACTCCATGCAATTTCACCATTTCCCTTATATAAAAGTTAGCAGTCTTCTGCCAAAAAAGAAACCTTGACAGGAATAAAGTGAGGGAATTTTGTCATCTGATCTATAATGACCCAAATAGAATCATGTTGTCTCCAGGAGAGAGGAAAGCCGACAATAAAGTCCATGTTTACAAATTCCCACTTTCAAGTGGGAATACTTATATCTTGGGACAAGCCTCCCGACCTTTGATCCTCAACCTTAACTTGTTGACAATTAGGACATTTGGCTAGAAATCCTACAATATCTTTCTTCATCCCATTCCACCAATAGAGTTCCCGTAGATCATGGTACATCTAAGTGGCTCCCGAATTAATAAAGTACTGAGATCTATGAGCTTCCTCTAAAACAAATTCCCTCTAACTATCAACATTCAAAAAACATAACCGACCTTGGTTCCTAAGAACCCATCTCCTCCTTAGGAGAAAACCTTAATGGACTTCTTAAGTACCGACTCTTTCAATTCAACTAATATAGGAACAAGACCTTGTTTAGACTTCACATCCATCACAAAGGATGATTCGGAACCATTATGGACCATGACACCACCCTTGGTGGAATCCACTAGTTGAACACCTAGTTGGGCCAACCTATGCACATCACGAACCAATTCTTTCTTTTCATCCTCTACATTAGCCACACTACCCATCGACAATCTACTAAGAGCATCCGCTACCACGTTAGCTTTACCGGGGTAGTAAAGGACACTTATATCATAACCCTTCAAGAGTTCTTGCCACCTTTTTTGGCAAAGATTTAAGTCCTTTTGACTAAACACATATTTTAGACTCTTGTGATCGGTGAAGACATCCACATGTACCCCATAAAAGTAATGCCTCCATATTTTTAAGGCAAACACAACTGCCGCTAACTCAAGGTCATGGGTAGGATAATTCTTCTCATGGACTTTAAGTTGCCTTGAAGCATAGGCAATCATTTTACCATTTTACATGAGCACACATCCTAACCCCACTCTAGAGGCATCACAATACACCACAAAACCATTTGTACCTTTCGGTAAGGTCAACACCGGAGTGGAAGTAAGTCTATCTTTGAACTGTTGGAAACTTTTCTCACAAGCTTCCGACCACACAAACTTAGCTTCCTTTTGAGTCAAAGTCGTCAAAGGAGAAGCAATGGAAGAAAATCCCTCAACAAACATTCTATAGTAACCGGCCAAACCCAAAAAGCTTCTAATGTCGGAAGGAGATGGAGGTTTAGTTCAACACTTGACCGCATCCGTCTTCTTAGGATTTACCTCGATACCCTTGCTTGATACAATATGACCAAGGAAAGCTATAGACCTTAACCAAAATTCACACTTGCTAAACTTTGGAAAAAGTTGTTGGTCCTTAAGAACTTGCAACACAATTCTCAATTGGTCCACATGTTCATTTTCACTCCTTGAATAGATCAAATTATCATCGATAAACACAATCCCAAACATGTCTAAGTATTTCCTAAACACTCTATTCATCAAGTTTATAAATGCCACCGGAGCATTAGTCAACTCGAACGACATAACCAAAAACTCATAATGACCATAACGGGTTCAAAAAGTCATCTTGGCTCTCACCCTCAATTGGTGATAACCCTAACGAAGATCAATCTTGGAGAAATAGATATCCCCTTAAAGTTGGTCAAACAAATCATCAATTCTCGGAAGAGGATATTTGTTTTTAATGGTCACCTTATTCAATTGACGTTAATCAATGCACATTCTAAGAGACCCATCTTTCTTTCTAACAAGCAGCACGGGAGCACCCCATGGAGAAATACTCGATTGGATGAAACCGTTATCTAGATAATCCTTTAGTTTCTCCTTTAACTCTTTTAACCACGCCGGAGCCGTTCTATAATGAGGAATAGAGATAGGTTGTGTACCAGGAAAAAGTTCAATACTAAAATCTATTTCCCGCTCAGGAGGAATATCGGGCAAGTCATCGGGGGAAACTTCCAGAAACTTATTAACCATGGGAACCGAATCAAGAGAAGGGGTTTCGGAATTTGCATCCTTCACCCTAACAAGATGGTAAATACACCCTTTGGAGATCATCTTTCTAGCTTTAAGGAAAGAGACAAATTGATCTCTAGGCATATAATTTCCCCCTTCCACTCTAAGATAGGCTCATTCGGAAATTGGAATCTAACCATCCGAGTTCTACAATCGATAGAGGCATAACATGCATGCAACCAATCCATACCAAGAATCACATCAAAGTCTAACATGTCAAGCTCTACCAAGTTAACCGGAGTAACTCTATGGGACAAGGAAATGGGACATCTTCTATAAACCCTCTTAGCCACCACAGAATCACCAACCGGGGTAGAGACCCAAATAGGTTCTAATAACACTTCGGGGAGCATATCAAACTTCATGGCCACATAAGATGTCACAAAGGAAAAAGTAGCACCGGGATCTAACAAGGCATATACATCAATAAGAAACACTTTTAACATATCGGTCACCACATCCAGGAAGCTCTCTTGGTCACCTTTAGTTTGAAGAGCATAAAAGCGGTTTTTCTTTGTGGCATTGGAGTTTGAACCGCTTGGAGAAGCTTGCTTGTGTTCTCTCTCCTTAACCTTGAGCATCGGGCAATCTCTAAGCTTATGGCCACTCTTTCAATAATTAAAGCAACCATACGTGCCAACTAGGCACTTACCATCATGTTTTCTTCCAGTGTCACGACCCAGGAGTACCTCCTAGACGTAACACGGCGTACAAGACTCCGAAAAGCCTTATACAAGGCCTTAGCATATCAAGAACATAATATAATAAAAAAGTAAAGGAAAATTTAAAACTTTTTACAATCAAAGTCATTTTCATAAAAGCAAATGAAAGTTTTTCTATACTTTATCTCAAACCATCTAATACAAATTTTAGAATAAAACTCTTGGGACACAGCCCATACAATAGTCTCAACATGAAAATAAAAGACATAAAGGAAACAGTGGCTTTTGTCCTCGAAGCTATGAGGACTCACCAAGATCTTCAACTCTTTAGGTCCTTAGAAGCCTATCTCCAAAATAGCACTCAAGTCTCCAAACCCTACATTTGATTAGAATGTAGGCAAGGTATGCGTTAGTACAAAATGTACTAAATATGTTAGCTAGCATAATCATATGAGCATAAGACAAGGGCTAGTCAATATAAGACATAATCCAAAATCATATGAAATACTTCATGAAACATAAACTATACGCATAAGAGACAATATCATAATCATAACAAGCAAAGTCTCCAACATAAGCATCATATAAGCATTATTTGACTCTTAGTCATCTATACCATAATAGGACCATACTCCTAAGTAACCTCAAAGCACACTTGTGCAATGCATGAAAGGTATCCCATACTACCCTTCACACTAAGCATAACCTTGAAGTCATCCTAGTCATAATTACCCTCCTTTGTATCATTATTAGCTTACTTCTTATAACCAAGGAAATCTCTCACCTTTAGTCAATCATATCATGTAAGGCAACTATAGCAACACTCCGTGTAGCACAGATCCTAATAACTAAAAAGGAACATACCATAGATATCCTTAAAGCATACTTCTACAATGCATAAGTAAAATTCCATACTCTTACCCATACTAAGCAAGCTTCTTAAGTACCCATACTTCACAACTCATAATCTTATCTATACTACTACACTATTTGGGACATAAGCCTTAACCAACATATACCATGTGAGCTAACATGGAATTTAGTGTCTACCCCACACCGAAAAGGGGACGCTCTACTTGCCGAGGGTAGAACTATACTCTTAGCATGGGTGAAACCAATGGCTAAGTAACATATGTGGGCACATAGTTATGGGATAAGAAGATTGCTTCTAGAAATCTGGACTCAACTATGGTAGAAGGTTTCCATCTCATGAGTTACCTACTTTGGGAACTCGGACTCAACTAGCGTAGAAGGAACCCATTTGGAAAGCCAGACTCAACTACTGTAAAAGCTTTCAAGGGGAAGCCGGACTCAACTATCGTATAAGCTTCCATCTCATATTCATATCCACTCGGTGCTAGGCATTAAGTCCCATTGAGTTCACATTAAGTCTTGACTTCAGTTAATATTTATGGAAGAATGTCTAGACACTCAATCCAACATAACTCATACTATAGCTCATTAGATCATGCGAGAGCAACTATCACCACCCATGACCTATTTATGATGACTCTAGAGCCTTTGATTTAATTAGGTGAGACTAGTCTTCCAACCATAGAATAACTACATGTGACAAACCTTTCACATTATATCATATTCATGCATGAGTGTATATAGGGAATTAACCTTTCAATAACACAATAACTAGGTCATGAGCATATTCACTTTATTCTCAAACTGTCTCTAAAGCATGTACTAAACTTCATAAATCATACATACTATCATATCTTGCCCCTTCTTAGGGTCAAAGCTCATGATAAGTCATCACATCTAGATTGACTACATTAGACATGGATTTAAGAATAATTCAAGTAGTTTAATCACTACAAGTCTAATCTCCCACTTTACCTCCTTGAGGTTCAATTCTTCCTTTCAATCATCCCACCTAGGGTTCAAGCACTAGACATGGATGTCCTCCTAACTCATGTGATTCTATCACTTTATGCATCCAAACCTTCATGAGGTAAATTAGGTGGTAAGGTCTTATCATAACTATTATATCTAATAGTCTACCATTATATCATAAGCTTCACTCTTGGAGCCTTAACATACATAATTCATCATATTAGATTTGCCCTCAAAACCCTAGAGCCATTACTAAGTGAGAACCCCTTTCATGTCAAGTTCATACTCATTCCGAATATCATGTCTAGAATTCTAAATGAGACAAGGATATCATCATGAATCAAGTGATTCTATCACTTCCTACCATCTATTATTCATAAGGTGAATTAGGTAGATAAGGGTCTTTTATCACACTTCTATTCATTGGCCTTGTATAGAGTTTACTCTCAAGGCCTTAGCATATATAGTTCATCATATTAGCTTCACTCTAAACCTTAGTGATCAACATTCACAACTACAAGCCCTACACTCAAGCTTTTCTTCTTGCTGCCTTTATTCATGCCTAGATTTCAAGGGATTTTAATCACATTCTTAATTACTAGGTGATTCTAGTCATAATTCACCATAAAGGTTCAACTTTAACCTTACAAGTCAAGATCGTTCATATTCAATAAAGTCTAGTTCAATTCATGATTATATGATCCTAACCTTGAACAATTACTACACATGACATTGATTTAAGAAGATCACCTATGAACATTCAATTTCACCTCTAATGGCATAAACCCACAAAATACAACATTCATCAAATAGACTAGGGTTAACCATAGAAATCACATGAATTCATCATAATACCATAATTCAATGTTAATACAATCATAATTAGGTATTATCCACTAGATTGGAATCATACCTAAGCCCTACCTAGAATGTAGAAGGATACCCTAGCTAGATTGGGTTTTTGAATTCACAATTGGGGGAAAACCTAGGGGGGTCTATGGGTGGAAGAACCCATAGATGAATAAGCTAACATACCTCAATACAAATCCCTAATCAAGCTTGCATCAATGGAGGAAAATCTGCCCCTCTTCCTTCTATTCTTCTTCTTCAAAATCACTTCTAGAGAGAAAATTATTTGGAGGGAATTGGGGTGTTTTGAAGAATGATTTAAATGATAGTTTAGGGGCCTATTAAGATTATATAGGTGGTTAAATAATTAACTAACTAACCTACCTCCCTTAACCCCTAATTAATTCCCAAACACTTAACTTAAAACTAGAACGTTGAAACCTGCCCTCACTCACGAAACCACCACCCACGAACCATGGGTGGGGTCACGGAGCGTGCTGCACCTCCGTAGGTGCTGGTTCTGAGGCTGAAAATGCAGGCCAACTCAGTCCTTGACCCACGACCCCAACCTACGGGGCGTGGGTCCATCTACGGCCAGTAGATGGCATCCGTAGGTGCTGCCAATTGACAGCTTTTGGGGGCAGTTTTGACGTCCTCCTCAAGGACCCCTTGGGTGGTCCATGGGGGGCCAGTCGTACCTAGATGCCCTATCCCTAAAACCATCATTCGAAGTATGGGAATCATTTTTATGATTTTTAATCCTCCTACCACACTTTTAAACTTTTACGAAAGGCTCTAGAACTCTCTAGTTCAACTTACTAGTTTCCGGGGCGTAATATCCACACTTTGCACAATCAGTTCAAGCCACATAATAATCACCACCATTACCTCCTTGAGTTTTAGGGTTAGACACCCTATCCTTTTTGACCCTTGGAGGAGCACTAGAGGAACCTTGGTTGGAATACTTTTGTCTAAACCTTGGTCGACCTTGTCCATCGAACCTAGCATTGGAGAAGTTTCCATCACCGGTTCTAGCTCTGTTCACATCTCTATTATTTTCCTTGAGTTTTGACTCCTCAATTTGTTGATCATACACCATAATACTTGAGATATCCATGTCATGGAGGAGGCATGCCGTTTGACACTCTTTTTCAACCAAGTCGAACACATCCGAGTCCGCCACCGTAGTTGGAGCATATTTGGAGAGTTGGGTGAACTTTAGAGAATACTCCATAACACTCATACCTCCTTGATGAAGGTTAATGAACTATTGTACCTTAGCCTCCCTCAACTCTAGGGCGAATAACCTATCAAGAAATGTCGACTTGAACAATTCCCATTCTACCGGGACTGCTCTTACGGGTCACTCTCCTTTCCACTAATCATACAAAACTTGAGCCACATCTTTTAGTTGGTAGGCGGCTAACTCCTCCTTCTCTTCCGAAGACACCCTCCTAATAGCAAGTACTTTATAAACCTCGTCCATAATCCTTTGAGGATCCTCTTCCACTTTGGAGCCATGGAACTCGGGAGGGTTCATTCATGCAAAATATCTCACTCTTGAAGCTGTCGAATTCACATTAGGATTCATCGGAGCTACAACCTCTCTATTGGCTTGAGCCATCACGGCTTGAGCCAACATTTGGATAGTCAACTTAAATTCCGCATGGGTCACATTCTCAACCAAAGGATCAACCGAAGCTTGATGAGCTTCAGGAGGAGCTCCTTGATTCACATTGTCATACTCCATCCTTCTAGAAAGAGCCCTTCATGTATTCATATCCCGAAGACACAAGGGAAGGATTAAGAGAGGGAATTTATAGAGTTAAACTCTATGGCACTATTTAAGAGTAATGAAAGAAGTGAAGTTTCATAAACATCTTGTAGCCTCTCATTCATAAATTTGGTGTGCTTCACACTCATGAACAAGACTCTACTAGACGTGGCTTATGAGACATCATCCTAGAATCATTCTAAACCTCGTGCCCTGATACCAAGTTTGTCACGATCCAGGGTACCTCCTAGATGTAACAAGGCACACAGAACCTGGAAAGGCTCCATGTAAGTCACTTAGTATCTCATAACCTAAGAATAGAACAATAAAGAGTAAAACATATTTCAAGTCTTAAAAGTTTTTCATAAAAGAAAGCGAAATTCTAGACTTGTCTCAATTTAGACATCTATTACAATAGTCGAAATGAGAAAGGGACACAGCCCATACACCATAGTCCGAAAAGGAAATACAAGAAATGAACTACAATGAGATAACATATGTCCTCGAATTATGAGGAATCACCAACAAGCTAGGAGAATAAGCAAATCCAAGATTTGGCCACAACGATGATCACCTTGAGAATCGGACCCTACACTTAAGTAAGGGTTAGAACAAAAATGTAGCAAGTATGATAGCCACGCATAAAAAAATTGAAGACATGCTAAAACGGACATTTCATTTGAATGCATGCAATTTATTAAGTTAAAACATCATTATGAAGATAGTGGAAAAACATAAGTCATGAGAATAGTAACTACATTGATCATCATATCATATGAGAAACACTTCATAAATACCCTCAAAGAATACTTGTGCAATGCATGAATAAGACCTTATAATCTCACCCATGTTAAGTAAAGCTTCTTGAGTAACAATAGTTCATCATTTCTATTCTTGTCTTGTTGTTGTGGGAATAAGCCTTAATCGACATATACTATGTGAGCTTAACATGGAATCCGATGTTACCCGCACCGAAAAGGGTTGTCCTATTTGCCTAAGGTAAAACCATACTCTTAGCTTAGGTTGATCTACTAGCTAAATAACCTATTGGGGCACATAGTTTATGGATAAGAAGATTGCTACTAGAGACCCATACTCAACTAAGGTAGAAGGTCTCCATCTCATGAGACATACTTTGGGAATCCGGACTCAACTAGCGTAGAAGGTCTCTTTAGGAAGCCGGACTCAACTAGCGTATATGCTTCCATCTCATATTCAATATCCAATCGGTTCTAAGCATTACTTCCCACGGAATACATATTAATGATAACTCGATTCATTAAGATAGCTCATTAGATCATGCATGAGAATAACCTTTCACCGTCCATGTCTACATATAGAGTCAATACGTGAGGAAGCCTTTCAACCTTAGAATCATCATATTGTGAGAAAACCTTTCACATAATATCATATTCATACATAATTGTGTATATGAGAATAACCTTTCAACAACACAACAACTAGATCATAATCATAGACACTTCACTCTCAAAGTGTTCTGAAAGCATATACTAAAATTCATAAATCATGCATAATATCATAATTTTCCCTTTCAAGGATCAAAGAAAATATAAAATCAACATATCTAGAATTCACTACATTAGACATGGAAAATAACATAATTCAAGTAGCCCAATTACTACAAGCATAATCTCATAATATCGTTCTTTCAACAACACACCACATCGCAAGATTATAATTGGGAAATAAGGGAATTTCATGGTTTCTTAGGGATTTCAACATAAAAAAACATAATAAATAATAAATTCAATCATAATATAAAGTAATTCAATCATTAGAATCATTTTTGAAAGGAACGCATGACTTTGGAATCAAACCCTAGCTTTTAGGGATTTCTATCATCGAAATTAGAATTTTGAAGGGGCTCCATGGATGAAGAGCTAACATACCTTAGCAATGAAACCCAATGAATTTGATTATAAAACCTTTCTCCTTGAACCCTAGCTCCAACTTCCTTCTTCTTCTTCCTTGAAGTTCTAGAAAGAGAATATTTGGAGAGGATGAAGCTTCAGGAATAGTTTTGGGTTTTAGAAATAATGAGGAGAATGAATTAATTTAGGGGTCTAAAATCCTTATATAGTTAGTCTAAATTAGAATGAAATGATGTCACTTAATATAAATTAAAATCGGAAAACCCCAAAGTGCCCCTAAACTAACTCCACAAAATAGTTCCCACATCACCAACCACAACCCACCACTGACGGGCCGTGGTTGGACCTATGACCCGTGCTGGTGAACCGTGCTTTGGTTCTCGGACTTGATTTTTTAGACCCTGACCCACGACTCCTCACCCACGGAGCGTGGACTGACCAACGGGGCGTAGGTCCCTTCCGTTGGTCACTGTCCAAGCATCTTTCTAGGGGTCCTCCTCAAGGACCCATGGTTGGTCCTTGGGGGTCGTACCTTGACGTTCTAACAAGAAACCCTTTATTTTTCAGTACATGGAGTTACATCCAAGACTCTAACCATCACGTTAAACTCTAGTTTAGCTTATTAATTTTATGAGTGTTACAAGGAAGATCTAAGACTAGGAGATGGTGAAGATCTCACATTGATAAAAATATGTAAAATGTAGGTGTACTCTTTTATTTTGTATTTGTATTAATGAAATTTCATGTTGTATTTGTTAGTATAACATTACTTGATCAATTACAAAGATAATTTGAAGCAATTCAACATATTTTACCTGTTGCTGAACATAAAATCTATGTTAGGCACATGTTAGCTAACTGCGCTAAGGACTAGAGAGGTCTTCAAAGAAGACAACATTTTTTGTTTATTGGAAAGAGTACCTTTAAATCTCAATTGAGGAAAAATTTGGAGAAGATGAAGTAGCTTTGTCCAGAAAAAATGATGGATGATTTAATGAACTACAACATAGAGTGTTGATATAAAGTTTACTTTAATACTCCACTAAAATGGACAACAACATGTCTGAGTTCTTTAATGCATGGATCTTGACAGTTAGACACAAGACATTTATTACTGTGCTTGAAGAGATAAGAGTGAAGATGATTTCAAGAGTAGCTAAGTTAAGAGAGTTCACAAATACTTGGAAGTGTAATTTTTCTCCAATTTCTTAGAAAGTACTATAGGAGAATATTGGTAGGTCAATGAATACTAATTTGAATTTGATGGAGTTGATGGGTTTAAAGCGAGAGACGGACTATGTCAAAAAAGTGTGGTTTTTGGCAGGTGGACTTAAAATTGTAGGGTATGGCAGTTAAAGGGCATACACCATGTACATGTTGTCGCTACAATTTACTTTAAGAAATCTAAACCTCTTGACTACATTGACAACTTCTAATGTAAGTCAACATACTTGAGAACTTATGCAAATATCCTTCAACTAGTTACAAACATTGAAATGTGGCCTTTATCTACTACCCCACAGTTGCACCACTAAAAATAAAAGGCATGCCTATCAGCCAATTAAGATTAGAAGGTAAGAAGTTGGTAAAGGTAAAAAATCTAGAAAGCTAAATAGAACTATACTTGCCATGAGATATAGTAACTGTAATGTTGGAGGCCACAACAAAAGAGGATGTCCACAAAGGTTTGCGTCATCAGAAAGGGAAGAACCATCAAATATAAGTACGGGAAAGGGCGACACTTTAGGTTCATGCAAGGGAAAAGGCAGATCAAAGGTAATATCTTATCTATGAATTGGTATGTCATAGAGAACTTAAATGTAATAACTACAAATTCTTAACTACATTTGTAGAAAACACAAAAAGAAGGTGAGCGTTCTTCAATGAGGGCAAGAGGAAGACCAAAAAAAACATGCATTGCACCTACATCACCTAGTGCATCTGCAATACCTAGTGCATCTACAACACTATGTGCTTTTAAAGCACCTATCGCATCTACAATGAGGGCAAGAGGTGGACAAAGAGAAACACCTAGTATTGCATCTACACCACCTAGTGCATCTACAATGAGGGCAAAAGAAAGACCAAAAGAAACACCTATTTCACCTGCACCACCTAGTGCATTTTTAAAGAAGGCAAGAGGAAGACCAAGTTAAACACTAGGTGCACCTGCAGCACCTAGTGCATCGACAACACCTAGCGCACCTCTTACATATCCAACACTTGTTGATTACCCTGCATCTTCTTCTACACCTCTTGATTACCATGAATCTTGAATATTTACTAATAGTAAATGAAAGAGGAAGGGTCAGGGGTAAGGGAAGCACAACCTCATACAAAATACCAACAATCATTGAAATATGTGTGTTTCAGGTTAAAAATATATTCAAAGCTGTTAAAGTAAGTGTTTTGTATTAATTCAAGTATACTATTTATTTATGTTTGAGTATAGCCAAAATAATTGTTTTCATAATTTGAGTACAACCTGAAATGTCAAGTTTGAAGATCTTCTCTACTAGTACAACAAAGGTGACAAAATCAGCTGACAGTACTGTTGATACTGGTTACAAACCAAGTGATACAAGAAAGGTCAAATATAATGGAAAAGAAGTAATCTCAACAAGAAAACTTCAAGATATGAGAGAGGAACATGTAAAAAAATCAAGAGGAAGTAGTTCAAACAAATCTATCTAGGAAGTAATGGTCTTGCAATATTGTTTTATTTTTTTAGTAGATACCAAATATTTCTAATTCTGCTATTCAGAATTATGATGTATTAGTATTAAACAACGACTTCTATTTTTGTTTTTTATTGTAATTTGACATTATGTGAGACCAAATTTACAATGGTTTTTATGTCTAGTAAAGGCCTTATATTTTACAAATGGTGTTATGTCTATTCAATTTCTTCATTATTTGATGAAATTGATAGATTAATATAGAGACTAATTTACCCAAATTTATTTGAAAAGATACATGGTCTTGATATACAAAATATGTCATTTTACATATGGAAAGAAAAAGAGAGTTTCAAACTTATCACATCTAACATAATAAATGACAATTAAATTAGTTCAATACTTGAATCACTACTTTGAAATCGGTTGTTGATGAAAAAAGCAACAACACAAATCAAAATATACAAACTAACCTCCCAATTGAACCTATATCATTTAAACTTTCTTTGAACCATTTGAAATGAACTTCCATCGAACCACTTCTCCACTATCAAATTACCAATGTGAACATGTTTCTCATTGATTTGAATATGCCTTTTCCAAACATCATCTTCAAATTCTTTGATATTGTTAACCAATTTGGATGGTTTCATTTGGATATTGGATTGATTTCTTCTTTTTCTCTCTATAAAAAAATTATAATTCTTCTACTGGAAAATCAAGAAGGTTTATTAACATCAATTAAACCCAACAAAATCAACAAAAGAAGATAAATTACATACACCATAGAAGGGGCAACAAATTTGACTTTGACCAAGAAGTTTGCATATGCAAAATAATTCCATGTTTGCATCGCACTATTGCTTTGAGCAGTGGGTCTAATTTTTCCATGCATGCATTTGTCATTACTAACCCTATCATCACAAGAAACTAAAAAAAATAGGAGAAGATAAAATTCGGGAAGATTTCGAATCCTAAAGTTGAGCACCCCATTGGGGATTTGGAGGTTGGCCAAAACAACCTAACGACAAGCGTAATTAACCTTCTTGTTCGCGGGCTACTGGTTACATTTGTGGAGGCCAAGGAATTGGTTTCCACACTCGTGAGGTCTGAGTAGAATTCATGAAGGACTATCAAGTTGCTTTGTGTGACCACAAGGAGGCTTCTGCATTTGCGATGTCTTGGAAGTTGACCTTCCGTAATCACAAGCCTTTTTTTTGTTCACGAAGATGAAAGTGGTTGGAGCTCCGTGTTCCCAAACCTCTTCTTAGCGATTGAAGAGAGTAATTGTCAATTCTTTTAATTAAAGAATAGACCGCTGTAACACCCTGTATTCAAAAAAAAAAATGAACCAATTTTGGGAAATTGCAGGTGCTAACCACGAGGGCCACCCATGGCCCGTGGATGAGACCACGAACTGTAGGTGTAGTCCGTGGGTGGGAACCCACTTGAGGGCTCAAAAAGTTGGAACCACCGCCAAAACCAATAAATTGCTGGTGGGACCACAGTCCTAGTGGTTGAGGGTCCGTGGTCCAGACCCTCAGAAGTGGTTTTCTGACCACCATCGATGGTCCACCAGGATGGGCCATACGTCAGACCATGGTCCGTCGACTGGGGTCCGTAGGTGGGAGGTCCACAGTTAAGACTAGGGGCAGTTGGGTCTTTTCCTAATTAATTTACTCATATTCTACGTCGTTTTACCTTTCATTAAGAACCCTATATAAGCATTTTATCCCCCCCCCCCCCAAATCTTCCAATAGAAATCATTCTCTCAAATTCATCAAACGAAGTTCGGTTTTTCCCCTCCAAAATATTTCTCTCTTTAGAAACTTGAAGAAGAAGAAAGGGTTTAAGCTAGGATCAAGGTCAAGTCTCATTTGCTCCATTGTAGATTTGAAATTGGATTCAAGGTATGATAGTTTTCATCCATGGATTCCTTCCATTCATGGAGTTTCCAAATTCCTCTATTTCAAAGTTAGAATTCCCCAATTGAGTTAGATTTTTCTTCAATTGTCATGGATTCTCTTCATTATTGATTTAAATGATTGATTTATGATATCTTATACAGGAATTTATGAAATACTATGATTTTATGATGATTTCTTTATGAACCCATGCTATCCCCGTGTTTCCAAGTTATGATCATATGATGAGGGATTTTAACTATAAAGGAAATTAAGCATGTATTGCTAGATTTACATGAATTTATGATGAAATTCATATCTAACCCATGTTTTCTAAGTGATGATGATTGAAAGTGGGTTTTGAGCCTTGAAAGGTAAATTATGGATTGATGCATTTTCTTACGAATATTCAAATATTTAAGGATGCTTTGATAATAAAGTATCAATGATGATGATCATGATGTTATATTGAAAGGATTTTCTCATATACCCATAAAAGTAAGATGTGAAAGGTTTTCTCACATAATAGGGATTCTAAGGTTGAAAGATTTTCTCACCTAACTGAATCAAAGATTAAAAGCTATCCTAATGAAACCTAGCTTGGATTTTTTGTTGAAAGACACCTTTCCATGGATGATTAATTAGGTAGGATTGTCAAGATGTGTGCCTTTCCATGGATAATAACAACAACAAGAAATGACTATTTCGTGCGATTTATGCTTAGCATCGAGAGGATATGAAGATGGAATCTCTCCCGTTAGTAGAGACTGGGTTCTTAGTAGAAATATCTTATCCCTTACCTATGTGTCCCCATAGGATGATTGTCTAGATAGACATTAGCTAGTGGATCCACTTTAGCTCAGAATTTATGGTCCTTATCTTGGAAAGTAGGACAACCGTTTTCGGTGTGGGAGACACCGGGGGATCATGTTATAGCTCACATGGTCTCGATGTCGGTTAAGGCTAATTTCCCACATTAATAACGAACTAAGGTTACTTAAAGAAGTATCGCATGTGTTTAAAGGCTTTAAATGATGGTAGCTTGCATTGACCATAGTTTTATGACTTATGTTTTCTAACTCTCTTATATCATGTTTTAGGTTGGTCAACTGCATGTCATGAAATGAAATGTCTCTTTTAGCATGATTTAAATGTTTTATGCATAGATATCATACTTGGTACATTGTTTGTTCTAACGTATATTGTTGCCTATATTTCCCCAAATGTACGGTCCGACAGTTAGGTTTCTTAGTTTTGTGGCTAGTGATTGATATCGAGATTCCTGAGCTTTGTGAGTCCTCATGCTTCGAGGATAGATTCTATTGTTTCAATTTCTTTTATGTATTTAACATTTTTTACATGATGTTTGGGCTAGGCCGAATTTCATTCTATTGTACGAGATGGCTACATTGAGACAAGTGTATTAGACTTCCGCTTTTCTTTTATAAAACTATTTGACTTGGACTATTGTTTTACTTTTATTGTTCTATTTCTTATGTTATTAAAGTTAAGTGGCTTGTATGGGGTCCTTCGGGGTTTACACACCATGTTACATCTACAGGGTACCTCTGGGTCGCGACAAACTTGGTAATGAGAGCACAAGGTTTAGAATGATCCTAGGATGTCTCATAAGCCATATCGAGTTGAGTGTGGTTCATGAGTGTGAAGCGCGCCACATTTATGAATAAGATGCTCCAAGATATTTAAGAAACTCAACTTCTTTCATTACTCTTAAGTTGTGCGATAAAGTTTATCTGTATAAGGTCTCTCTCTTAATCCTATCCGATGCTCTACAAGATATGGCTACTCGGAGATCTTATACTAGAAGGAATATGAAGGAAAATGCAGAACAAGGAGCTCCTCAAGTTCTAGTCTATAATGCAGAGTTTAGGGTTGATCTTCAAGTGTTGGCCTAACCTGTGACGGCCCAAGCCAATAGGGAAGTTGCGGTTCTCGTGAACCCAAATGTGGGTACGACAGCTTATAGTGTGAGAGACTTCACTAGGATGAATCCTCCGGAGTTTCATGGTTTGAAGGTTGAAGAAGATCCTCAAGTGTTCATAGATGAGGTCTACAAGGTTTTGATGATCATGGGAGTTATGCTGGTAGAAAGGGCGGAATTGGCCGCTTATAAACTTAAAGGTGTGGCTCAAATTTTGTACAAAAGAAGGGAGACCGGAAGATGCGAGTCCTCTTGTTTGGGAGAAATTTAAGGCTTCTTTTCTTGATAGGTTCTTTCCCCTTGAGATGAAGGAAACTAAGTTGCTTGAGTTCATTAACCATCATCAAGGAAGTATGAGTGTGAACGAATATGCTCTAAACTTCACACAATTGTCTAAGTATGCTCCAACAATGGTTGTTGATTCAAGGGCAAGGATGAGTAAGTTCATTTCGGGTGTGTACAAAATGGTGGTTAAAGAGTGTCGTACCACCATGCTCATTAATGATATGGATATCACTCGTCTCATGGTTCATGCACAACAGATTGAAGAGAAGAAACTTAAGTAAATGTCTAGAGAGGTAAAAAGGGCTAAGACCGGTTATGGTAATTTCTCTCATGCAATGTCCGATGGACATGGTCATCCTATATTTCGACATAGGTTTCCTGGTCAAGGTTCCTCTAATGCTCCTTCTAAGTTTAAAAAAGATAGGGTGTCAAACCTTAAGCCTCAAGGAGGTAATAATAGTTGATCTTCATTGCATGGTAGTAGATCTTCATTGCCCATGTCTACTTGTTCTAGGTGTGGAAGGAAGCACGAGGGTAAGTGCCTAGCCGGCACAGATGGTTTCTTTGGGTGTGGTAAGAGTGGTCATAAAATGAAGAATTGTCCAATGCTTACGACTAAAGTAAGAGAGGGCAAGAAGCTCCTTCTAGTGGTTCGAGTTCCAATGATCTTAAGCAAAACCGATTTTATGTACTTCAGACTCGTGGTGAACAAGAGGGTTCTCCCGATGTGGTTGCCGGTATTTTGATAGTTTTCCAACTTGATGTTTATAATTTACCTATCACGGTGCTACCTTGTCTTTTGTGACGCCATATGTGTCTATGGGGTTTGATGTTTTTTCGAATGTGTTCTTAGATCCTTTTTATATCTCTACTCATATTGGTGATTCTATTGTGGCTAAAGGGGTCTATAGAAAGTGTCTCATTTCCTTGTCCCATAGAGTTAGTCTTGTTGACTTGGTAGAGCTTGATATTCTAGAATTTGATGTTATCCTTGGTATGGATTGGTTGCACTCATGTTATGTTTCCATTGATTGTAGAACTCGTGTAGTCAAGTTTCAGTTCCCGAATGAGCATGTCCTAAAGTGGAAAATGGGGAATTCTATGCCTAAGATTCAATTTGTCTCTAGTCTTAAAGCTAGAAAGATGATTTCTAGGGGTTGCATTTACCATTTAGTTATGATGAGGGATGTGGATTTTGAAACCCCTACTCTCAATTCGGTCCCCGTTGTTAATGAGTTTCTGGAAGTGTTCCCAAATAATTTACCCGATATTCCTCCCAAAAGGGAAATAGACTTTGGTATTGACATTCTCCCAGATACGCAACATATTTCTATTCCTTCTTACCGTATGACTCCAACAGAACTAAAGGAGTTAAAAGAGCAATTGAAAGATTTTTTGGATAATGGTTTCATCCGACCAATAATCTCTCCATGGGGTGCTCCAATTTTGTTTGTTAGAAAGAAGGATTGTTCTCTTCGTATGTGTATTGACTATCGTCAGTTGAATAAGGTGACCATTAAGACTAAGTATCCTCTCCCAAGGATAGATGATTTATTTGACCAACTTCAAGGACCAAGTTATTTCTCTAAGATTGATCTTGGATCGGGTTATCACAAATTGAGGGTGAAAGAAGATGATATTCTGAAGACGAATTTTTAAACTCGGTATGGTCATTATGAGTTTTTTGTAATGTCATTTGGGTTGACTAATGCTTCGGCGACGTTTATGGATTTGATTAATAGGGTGTTTAGAGAATACCTTGACATATTTGTGGTTGTGTTAATTGATGATAGATTGATTTATTCGAGAAGTAAGGATGAGAACATTGATCATTTGAGGATCTTGTTGCATGTTCTTAAGGACCAACAACTCTTTGCAAAGTTTAGAAAATGTGAGTTTTGATTAGGATCCTTGGGTTTCCTTGGCCATATTGTTTTAAGTAAGGGTATTGAGGTAGATCCTAAGAAGACGGATGCGGTCAAGAGTTGGCCTAGATCTCTAACTCCTTCGGATATTAGAAGTTTCTTGGGTTTAGCCACTTACTATAGAAGGTTTGTTGAGGGATTTTTTTCAATTGCCTCTCATTTGAAAGCTTTGACTTAAAAGAAGGCTAAGTTCATATTGTCCGAAACATGTGAGAAGAATTTACAAGAGTTGAAAGATAGACTTACCTCTGCTCTAGTGTTGACTTTACCAGAAGGGACCGATGGCTTTGTTGTTTATTGTGAAGCCTCAAGAATTAGGTTAGGATGTGTGCTTATGCAAAATGGGAAAGTTACTCCCTATGCCTCAAGGCAACTTAATATTCATGAGAAGAATTATCCTACCCATGACCTTAAAATTGCGGCGATTGTTTTGCCTTAAAGTGTAATGCCCCGTACGAAATTAGTAAGACCTAGCTAAGACTTGACTGAATCTAGTAGGTTGACCTAAAGTCTCACATGTTAGTTTGTAGTTGAAAACTTGTTTAAATCATGAAAAATGGCTATTGAAGCTAGTTTGGTGATTTTAGAGATCAAACGTCAAGAAACGACCATGACGTCCGGAAACTAGTAGACTAAGTGAGGGCTAAGTTTGAGGGTTAGAGCCAAGGAAGAGGACTAGGGCAGTCCACTCTTTCATGGACACTGCCTCACCTTCCACGACCACCACCATGGCTCGTGGTGAGGACCACGGCTCGTGGTGTGGCTCGTGGTAGGCTAGGCAATGGCTAAACAAAGGCTGCCCAAAAACAGCCCCTCCACACGAGCAACTTCACAGCTCGTGGTGATGACCACGGCTCGTGGTGGTGCCTTATATTTTTAGGGCTTAAGGGGAAGGTTTCCTAGATACTGTATCATGACCACGAGAGGCACCACGGTTCGTGGAGCCTCACGTGAAGGGCTCTCCATTAGACTTAGAGTATTGGGTCAACTTCAAATGTTCATATATATTAGCTAAAAACTAATTATGTGTTTCATAACCTACATAATTAAATCTCTCTGAGTCTTCTTTCCAACGCCACCGAATTTGCACAATTCCGATCTCGGAGTAAAAAGTTATGCCCTATATCGTGAAGCACTGCCAGGCTGGAAATGCTTCACGACGCGTTTGACGGGCCGTGGTGATGATGACGGTCCGTAGAGATGGCCTTGGAGTTTACTTGGCCGTTTGGAGGTTGTCAAGCCTTAGGGGAGCTACTGCCTAGGGACCACGGGCTCCTTCACAGGCCGTGGTCCCCCTTCACGGTCCGTAAGGCCTTCCTTGGTCCCTGGCGGGGCTGCCCAAGTGAGGGGTTTTTAAGTAATTTCATTTTAATTGTTTATTATGTGGGGTTGATTTTAAATGGTTTATATGATAAATATATATGTTTTTAAGTCTATTTTTAAAGTCATTCTCCTAAATTCAAAACCCTCCCTCTCTCAAAACTCTCTCAACTCAAGACTCCATTGAAGAACATAGAAGGAGAGCAGCTAGGGCTAGGAGATGGAAGATTTTCATCACGAAATTTGTGGGATTCTAAGGCTAAGGTATGGGAGTTCTTTATCCTTGGTTAGCTATCACCAAGGAGCCCTTTCAAAGTGTTTTCAAAGTTCCCCAATTTCTAGGTTTTCAATCCAATTCGTGGGTCTCTTTCTAAAAGTGTTTCCATTGATCTAAAATGGTTATTTATGATTATATATGAAGGTTTGTGGATGAATTCAAGTAATGTTTATGGTTTTTGATCATATCCCTCACAAGACCCATGTTTTCCCTTCTTTCTCAAATCTAAACCCTAGTATGCTTTGAATGATGAATGTAGGATGAGAATCTAGCATGTTATTATGGAATTCATTATTGTATTATGATGTTATCCTATTTGATGATGAATGTAAAGAAAATAGGGTTGAATCTTGATGAAAGCCTTGATGGCTATGAATGTAGGTTTTCAATATTTGATAAGTAATCTTCTATTGAATTATTGATCCACTTATGGTGGAGGTGTTTAATTACAATGTATTCCTTGTATGAATGGATTGATCCACTTATGGTGGAGGTGCTTACTTGCTAGTATGAATTGTAGTGCTGAGACAAAGCCCCTCTTCCCTACAACCCTAGACATGACTAAAGTATGCTATATTATGGATACGAATGATATGTTATGATCATTGTGGTGTTATACATGTTGAATTGTATGAGGTGTTATTGTGGAAGGACCCTACCCACATTATCCCCTATATGAATATATGATTCTATATATGCAATGAATGACCTACTTGAATGATGAATGTATCCATGTCCATTGTATGAATGTTACATATGTGATTTACATGGTCTAAGATCCTTAAATGCAATATAGGTGAATTGTGCATGAGTTGGGATATTATGTACATGTTATGACCCCCTTGAGAAGGGAGGTGTCTATGATGTTAAAGAGGGGAGTTTGTGCTTAGCACCGAGAGGATATTTATATGAGATAGGATTCCTTCACAAAGGCGGGAGGTTTCCACTAAAGAGGTCTCATGAGATGGAAACTACAATACTAATAAGTATAAAGAGGGTTTCTAGAAGCAATCTCCTTATCCCTTAACTATGTGCTAACATAGGATTGTCATCTAGTGGATCCACCTAGATGCTATAATGTATGTATGTTCTACTTTGGCAAGTTGAACACTCTCTTTTCGGTGTGGGAGGAAGACACCGGATTCCATGTAGCTCACATGGTCTATGTCGGTTATGGCAGAATCTCCCAATGTTGTAAGAATGAAATAAGATATGAAAATGACTTATGAATGAGGACATGGGCTCTAACTAGGGTTTCTTGAGAGATACTACTTAGTACAGGTAAGGGTATGGGACTTTACCTATACATTACACAAGTGGGTCTTAAGAGGACTTCTTGTGTGAGTCCTATATATATGACAACTTATATTCGTATGGCATATAAGAATGTTAAGAATGACTTCACTTAATATGAACTATGCATGTGAACTACACTTATGACTTCTTGATGGGTTTGCTTAGTATATGTGGGGGTATGGGACTTCATATGTACATTGCACAAGTGAACTTGTGAAGGGGTTATGAGGGTGGTTTACTTATGATATGAAGTATATAAAATATGACTAAGATGTATGAACTACGAGTATGATGCATGAACTATGACTAATGCCTTCTTAAGAGGACCTACTTTGAGTGAGGGGTAGTATGGGATGCCACTCATAGATGATGAGTAGACTTCGAGAGTAGCCATGGTATAGTTTCACTACATGTTGATGATTTATGAGTTGTTGAATGTCCTATTTGGGTATATGTTGTGATCTACATTCTTGACATGAATTAAGTGATTATGAATGCCACATGATTATATGTATTAGCTATGCATAAGACTAATGTATGTTAAATATAAGCATGGTGAACAAAAGGTAATACTTAGTGTAGATAGGGTTAAGGGGCTTTATCTACACAGGGCACAAGTGCAACCTAGGGTTACTTGTGTTGTTATGCTATTATGATGTAATGATCTTAATGATTGAATATGCATGACTAGTATGTGTTGTAATGAGGAAAATGTATTAAGACTATGTTTAGTGACTATGCTTATAGTGATGATATTATCCTTTGTGCTTTGATGAACTATATGTGAGTTGCTTGTGACTTGTGATTCTCCAACTCTTTCAAGATGATGTTCAAAATATGCATAAAGCATGGTTTCAACTAAATGTCCCTTTTGAGCATGTTTTTAATGGTTTTTATGCATGGCTTCCATACTTAGTACGTGTGTTGTACTAATCCATATTTCTTCTACATTTTTACAAAGTGTAGGGTTTGGTGATGTGATGTCTTATGCATGGAAGTTAGGTTTCTAAGGAGCTTGGAAATGAAGACTTGGGGAGTCCTCATAGTTTCGAGGACAAACCCACCTTGTCAACTTAGGTCTTTATTATTATGTTTTTAGATTTATGTAAGGATCGTGTCCCTAAGTTGTATTTAAAGAGATTTAAGTCTAATGTTATAGATGGTTTGAGACATAGTGTCATAGGCTCTCTCGTATTTTATAAAGTCTTCGATTGTAAAGAAAAGTTTTAAATTTTCCGCTATTTTCATATGATTTAATGTTCATGATATGCTAAGGGCTTGTATAAGACCTCTTCGAGGTCGAATATGCTGTGTTACGACTAGTGGGTGCTCTCGGGTCGTGACATAAAGATTTGGAGGCACTATTTGTATGGGGTACATGTAGGTGTGTTTACCAACCACTAGAGTTTGCAATATGTGTTTAATAAGAAGGATCTAAATCTTCTCCAAAGAAGGTGGCTTGAGTTATTGAAAGATTATCATATGAGTGTTCTCTATCACCCTGGAAAGGCAAATGTGGTGGCGGATGCTCTTAGTCAGTTATCTATGGGTAGTGTTGCTCACATTGAAGTAGAAAAGAAAGAGTTGGTTCGAGATGTTCATAGGTTGGCCCGATTGGATGTTCGGTTAGTGGACTCTACCAAGGGTGGTGTTATAGTTCACAATGGTTTCGAATCATCTTTTATGGATGATGTAAAATCCAAGTACGGTGTTGATCAAACTTTTGTGGAATTGAAAGAAGTGGTGCTTATGATATCCATTGACGCTTTCTCCTAAGGGGGAGATGGTGTGCTTAGATATCAAGGTCATTTATGTGTTCCAAATGTTGATGACTTATGGGAACAAATCTTTTCAGAAGCTCATAGTTTGCAATATTTCATTCACTTGGGAGCCACCAAGATGTACTGTGATTTGCGGGAGGTCTATTTGTTGAATAGGATGAAGAAGGATATTGCGAAATTTGTGGCTAAGTGTCCGAATTACCAACAAGTAAAAGTTGAGCATCAGAAACTGAGAGGTTTATCCCAACATAGTAGTATTCGTACTTGGAAGTTGAAAGATGTGAATACGGACTTCATTGTGGATTTGGCTCGCACCCGACTACAACATAATTCAATTTAGGTGATAGTAGATCGGATGACGAAATCGGTTCATTTCCTTCCGGTTAAGGTTTCCTATTCGGCAGAGGACTATGCCAATTTGTCCTTGATAGAAATGGTAAAGTTGCGTGGAGTGCCCTTGTCCATTATTTCTGATCATGGAACCCAATTCACTTCTCAGTTTCGGAAGTCTTTCCAAAGGGGTCTTGGCACTAAGGTTAAGTTTAGCATGGCTTTTCACCCCCAAAACGATGGGCAAGCGGAGCGTACTATCCAAACTTTGGAAGACATGATAAGGGCTTGTGTGATTGATTTTAAGGGTAATTGGGATGAAAAATTGCCATTGATTATTATTGCCTATAACAATAACTATCACTCAAGTATTGATATGGCTCCATTTGAAGCATTATATGGTAGGAGGTGTAGATATCCTGTAGGTTGGTTTGAGGTGGGTGAATTTTGCCTAATAGGTCCCAAGTTGGTACATGAGGCCATAGAGAAAGTTCGACTTATAAGAGAAGGGTTGAAAATGGCTCAAAGTCGGCAAAAGTATTATGCTGATATGAGGAGAAGAGATCTTGAGTTTGATGCTTATGATTGGGTTTACTGGAAAATCTCACCCATGAAGGGTGCAATGAGGTTTGGTAAGAAAGGGAAGCTTAGTCCCTGATATGTGGGCCCATATCAGATTTTGAGACGTGTTGGTAAGGTTGCTTATGAACTAGATTTGCCAAATGAATTGTCATTGGTGCATCCAGTTCTCCATGTTTCTATGTTGAAGAAATGTGTTGGTGATCTGATATCCATAGTTTCCTTAGAAGGGTTAGGAGTTAGGGAGAATCTTTCTTATGAGGAAGTTTCGGTTGAGATTTTGGACCGGCGAGTCAAGTGTCATGACCCAGGGGTACCCCTACATGTGACATGGCGTATAGAACGCCGAAGGACTTCATATAATCCACTTAGCTTTCATAAACATAAGAAATAGAACAATAAGAGTAAAACACATTTCCAAGTCTAAAAGATTTTCAAAAAAGAAAGTAGAGGTCTAGACACTGTGTCTCATCATAGCCATATATTACAATAGTGAATGAAATAAGGCCTAGCCCATACAACATGTCCAAAATGGAATGTACGTTAAATAAACTAGACATATGAAAATCCGTTCGCGAAACATGAAGACTCACCAAGCTCGGGGAAACAATCAAATCTAAGCTCTTGCCACAAGAATAATCACCTCGAGTGCCGAACCCTACACTTGGGAAAAATGTAGGCAAAAGTAGGTGTTAGCACAAAAATGCACTAAGTATGATATCCATGCATAAAAACACTTAAACATGCATAAAAGGGGCATTTCTTTCAAAGCATGCAATTTACCAAGTTAAAACATCATATAAGAGCTTAGAAGTCATAGGTCATAGACATGATAATAAGAGTCAACATCACCTTCAAAACCTTTAGGTTCATATGCAAAGCTTCTTGAGTAACCATAGTTCACTATTGATGTTCTTATTTGTGGGACAATTAGTATTAATCGACATAGATACCATGTGAGCTAAAACATGATCACCCAGTGTCTCCCACACCGAAAAGGGTTGTACTACTTGCCTAAGGTAGAACCATGAACTTCTAGCTTAAGTGGATCCACTAGCTAATCAACATATGGGGGCACATAGTTATGGGATAAGGAGATTGGTACTAGAAACCCGGCCTCTACTAACGGGAGAGCTTCCATCTCATAAGATCTCTTATAGAAACCCGACCTCTACTAATGGGAGGGCTTCCATCTCAATTTCAATATCCACTCGGAGCTAAGTATATTTCCCACAGAATAGTTATTAAGTCTTACATAATTCATGTCTGGTGGAAGGATGTCCTTGACAACCAATCCAAGTTAGTTCATTAGGATAGCTCATTGGATCATGCGTGAGAAAACCTTTTACCATCCATGTCTACATGTATATCCTAGATTCAATTTTGTGAGAGAGCCTTTCAACCTTAGAATCATCATTATGTGAGAAAACCTTTCACATCATGTTCATTATGAATTCATGAGAATAACCTTTCAATCATCCCACAACAACAACAATATAAGCATTAACATTTCAATCTCAAAGTGTTCTTAAAGAATTTACATAAACTTCATAAAGCATGCATAATCTCATACTTTACCTCCTTGAGATTCACAACTTACTTTCAATCAACACATCTATAATCTAAGAATTAGACATGGATATCGTTATAATTCATGTGATTCTATCACTTTATGCATAAATTCATAAAATTCACCTTTCATCAACAAAAGACCCACATTATGATATCACAATTGATAAATATGGGGAATTCATGGGTTCTTGGGGATACATCATAAAAACCATAGGAAATCATCAATTCATGCTTATAATAACAAAATTCCATTAGAATCGAGTTTGAAAGGAACTCATGACTTTGGAATCAAACCCTAACAATGGGGGATTTCTATCTTTTGAAATTAGAGATTTTGAGAGGGCTCCATGGATGAAAGCTATCCATGGATGAACACTACCATTCCTTAATCACAATGCCCAAAGAAATTGATTTCCAAAAGCTTGCTCCTCAAACCCTAGCTTGAATCTCCTTCTTCTCTTTTTTCTCCTCCTCCTCCTCCTCCTCCTCATCCTCCTCCTCCTCCTTCTTCTTCTTCTTCTTTTTCTTCTTTTTCTTCTTCTTCTTCTTCTTCTTCTTCTTCTTCTTCTTCTTCTTCTTCTTCTTCTTCTTCTTCTTCTTCTTCTTCT
>JAJOOH010000488.1:0-33868 GCA_029582605.1 Solanum gracilifrons | reverse complement strand
TCTTTCTTTGTTGAGTACATGGCATCTTCAGGTGGCTATTGATAGACCTAGCATAGAAGATCAGTGATCAATCGAATTCAAGGGTGAGCCAGTTCTTTTGGGACGCCATGAGTTCTCTTTTTGTTTATGTCCACATTTTAGGACTTAGACTAGTGCTTTAGATTCCTTGTGTTAGTTTGGAGTTGTACCCCTTCTTGTTTAGGCTTATGGTTCTTGTTCGAGTTTTGGTACATTGACTTTCAGGTTCTAGGCATTATTTTCGCATTTGTTTGGTTAGACTTTTGGAGATTATGGAAACTATATTTTCCTTTAGCATTTAAACCTGCTTCTGTATCTTTAAATGCCTTAGTTTTTGGGTGAGTTTGTTAGTTTGGATTTTAGTAATGGTTCTCCCATTGAAAGGTTAGTATGGGTGCCAAAAACGACGGTCTGGGTCGTGACAAAGTTGGTATCAGAGAATAGGTCATTGATCCCGATGTACCAAAATGAGTCTAGTAGAGTCTTGCGGAATGGTACAGAGATATCTGTACTTTTCTTTGAGAGGCTATAGGACTTTAGGAAATCTCTCTGTTTTCTCGTCTCCTTTCGTGCTATAACTTGATTCTAATTGGTGTATGGTGATTCAAATTGGTATCTAACCTCCTTTACTCTTATGTCTGCAGATTGTTAACACTAGGTTCAACGGTGTCAGGCCCGTAGCTCCCGTCAATGCGCCAACTGAGGAATCCGCAGCAAGAGGTCGTGGTCAAGGCAGGGATAGAGGAAGAGCAAGGGGCAGAGGCCGAGGAAGGGTGGCACCTACTAGGGATATAACTCCGGTTGAGAATGCTCCCAGAAATGGGGCCCCTCCTGCACATCATGAATAGGTAGAAGAGAATATAGAGGTTGAGAATGAGGAGAATGTTGGACAAGAGGAATAGGAGTAGGCTGAGACTACATGCATTCCTCCCTTAGAGCTAGTGTTAGCTCAACAAATTATGTCGGTCTTGAAAGCATTGGTTGTCCCTGGAGTGCTTCCCTCTGTTCAAGTAACTCAAGCTCCCACCAATCCCCCTATTGCTATCACTGTCCCCAAGGTGGGTGGAACTGTAGGTATTGATGCTTTCTTTCGCCCTTTATTGGATCATGTTATGACTGGTAATGAGCATGAGATGTTGACTAAGTTCTTGAAGTTGAAACCAGCTGTGTTCCATGGTTCCGAGAGTGAGGATGCCTATTAATTCATCCTAGATTGCTATGAGAGGCTTCATAAGTTGGGAATTGTCCATTATCATGTAGTACAGTTTGTGACCTTTCAACTTCAGGGCAAGGCAAAATAGTGGTGGAAAGCTTATGTAGAATGCAGATCTTCAGCTCTACCCCCACTCACTTCGACCCAGTTTCATGCTCTGTTCTTGGAGAAATATGTGCCCCGGACTTTGAGAGATCGTAAAACGGATGAGTTTATGGATTTGGAGCAAGGTGATATGATTGTGGTTGCTTATGAGGCTAAGTTCCATGCTTTGTCGAGATATGCTACGCAATTGGTGACTACTGAGGAAGAGAGGATCCGCTTATTTGTTAAGGAACTAAATTATGAGTTGCACGTATTGTATGTTCATATGACCTCTGCAGGAAAAAACTTCAATCAGGTAACAAATTTTGTGACGAAAGTGGAGAGAGTGAGGCGAGACGGTCAGGCTAAGGCATTGGCTAAGAAAGCCAAGAATTCAAGCAACTTACAGGGTTCTTACTCCAGAGGTTCGGGGAGGCCAAAACTTGCAGCCCAGCCAATTCAATCTGTTATGCCTGCTTCTATAGGTAATTACACAGGAACTCCACCTCAGAATTTGATTCAGGATAGCCAGGGAGCCGCACCTTCGGCAGGCAGCAGGCCCTCTTTTGATCGCACTTGCTATAATTGTGGAGAACCTTGACATATGAGAAGATATTGTCTCCACCAGGGCATGATGGATTCCGCGCAGTAGCAGACTAAAAAAGTAGTACCCGCGAGAAATGGTAATAATGGTCGAGGGTTTCCACAAGGTGGGTGAGGAGGAAATCAGTGAGGCCGTGGAGGTAGGGTAAATGGTAACACCAGCAGAGGTATAGTGTAGCCAGGCAGGGAAGTCACCCGTCATGATGATAGGGATCAGTGTTATGCCTTTTCGGGTAAGACCGAGGCGGAGGTGTCTGACGCAGTGATCACATGTACTATTCTTGTTTGTGATCGGATGGATAATGTGTTATTTGATCCGGGTTCTACTTATTCTTATGTGTCTGTGTGATTTTCCTTAGAATTTGCTATGATATGTGATATACTTGATGCCCCCATCCAAGTTTCAACCCCAGTTGGAGAGTCTGTCATAGTCACCCATGTCTATCGTGCTTGTCATATTTTGTTTATGGGTTTTCAGACTTGGGTTGATTTGGTGATTTTGGATATGACTGACTTTGACATAATCTTAGGCATGACTTGGCTGTCCCCCTGTTATGTTGTGCTTAATTATAATACTAAGTCTGTGACTCTAGAAATTTCGAGAAGGGAAAAGTTAGAGTGGGAAGGGGTGTACAAGCCTAAGCAAGCTAAGATCATATCCTCCATCCGAGATAGGAAACTGGTAGGGCCAGGTTGTTTGCCTTATTTGGCTCATATTTACGATGTCGAGGTTTAGTCTCCCTCCATTGAGTGTATTTCTGTAGTGTCAAAATTTAGAGAAGTGTTTCCTACTGATTTGCCTGGTATGCCTCCGGATCGAGATATAGATTTCTGCATTGATTTGGAACTTGGTACCCATCCCATCTCTATTCCTCTGTATCGTATGGCTTCGGCAGAATTTAGAGAGCTTAAGGCTCAAATCCAAGAACTTCTTGATAAGGGCTTTATCCATCCTAGTGCTTCCCCGTGGGTGCACTAGGATGAATATATACTACTGGCAATTGAATAGGATCACCATTCGAAACAACTATTCATTGCCTCAGATAGATGATCTTATTTACCAATTGCAAGGTGTATCAGTCTTCTCTAAGATTGATCTAAGGTCTGGTTACCAATCAGTTAAAGATTAGGTCTGAAGATGTGCCCACGACGGCGTTCAGAACCCGCAATGGGAACTACGAGTTTCTAGCTATGTCGTTTGGGTTGACTAATGCGCCTGCAGCTTTCATGAGTTTGATGAATGGCGTGTTCAAACCATTTCTTGATTCGTTTGTTATAGTCTTTATTGATGACATTTTGGTCTATTCGAAAAGTGAGGAAGAGCATGCCGACCATCTTCGTATTATTTAGGGTGTTCTTGGGAAACAAAAGTTGTATGCGAAATTTTCTAAGTGTGAATTTGGTTGACTACGGTTGCCTTTTTGAGGCATGTAGTTTCAAAAGAAGGGGTAATGCTAGATCCCGAAAAGATTGAAGCGGTTAAGAATTGGGTTCGGCCAAGCTTTGTGACTGAAATTAGGAGTTTTGTGGGGGCTTGCTAGCTACTATCATCGATTCATAAAGAATTTTGCTTCTATTGCCATACACTTGACTAGCTTGACAAAAAAGGAGGTGCCTTTTGAATGGACTAAAAAATGCAAGGAGAGCTTTCAAAAGCTCAAGACTTTTTTACCACCGCACTTATTCTAGCGCTACCGGTTGAAGGTAAGGATTTTATTATTTATTGTAATGCTTCCCATTCGGGTTTTGGGTGCTGTGTTAATGCAGGATAAGAATGTTATAGCTTATGCATCGTGACAGTTGAAGGTGCATGAGAGGAATTATCCAACATAGAATTTGGAGTTAGCAACGGTAGTGTTTGCTCTTAAGATCTAGCGACATTAAGTTATGGTGTCAAGTGTGAGGTGTTTATTGATCATCGTAGTCTACAACATGTGTCACTCAAACGAATCTCAATTTGAGACAGAGAAGGTGGATGGAGTTACTTAAGGATTATGATGTCACCATTCAATACCATCCGGGTAAGGCTAATGTGGTGGCAGATGCACTAAGTCGGAAGGCGGTAAGTATGGGTTGTCTAGCTTGCTTGAGTGCATCCAAGCGACCTTTGACTAAGGAAATTCAAACCTTGGAATCTAAATGCATGCAGTTGGGCATCTCAGAAAAAGGTGGGGTGTTAGCTAGCATTGAAGTAATGGCCACGTTCATTAAGGAGATCAAGCCCAAACAATTTGAGAATGAGAATTTGAAGGAGCTCAGAAATAAGCCCGTGTCTGGTAAGGCACAAGAGACCATTCTTGATGCGAAGGGTGTGCTCAATTTTAAAGGAAGAATTTGTGTTCTTAGAGTAGATGACTTGATTTAGAAATTGTTGGCAGAATCCCATGGTTTGCTATATTCTATTCATCCGGGTGTGACCAAGAGGTATCGAGATTTGAAGCAAATTTATTGGTGGTCGGGCATGAAGAAGGACATAGAGGAGTTTGTGGCTATGTATTAAAATTGCCAACAAGTAAAACATGAGCATCAAAAGCCTGCGGGGTTGCTTCAGAGAATGCCAATTCCGGAATGAAAGTGGGAAATAATAGCTATGGACTTTGTGGTTGGTCTTCCCAAGACTTTGGGGAAGTTTGATTCTATTTGGGTAATGGTTGACAGATTGACTAATTCAACTCATTTTATCCCGGTCATAGTAGATCATAATGCGCAGCAATTGGCTAAGGTGTATGTGAAAGAGATAGTAAGGTTGCACGGGGTGCCCCTTTCTATCATCTCAGACCGTGGTACCCAAGTCACATCAAAGTTTTGGAGGAAACTACATGATGAATTGGGCACATAACTCACTTTTAGTACAACTTTCCATCTGCAGACAAACGGACAATCTTAGAGGACAATCTAAGTGTTAGAGGGCATGTATGATTGACTTTGGAGGACATTGGGATAAGATTCTACCTTTATATGAGTTCTCCTATAATAATAGTTATCACTCCAGCATAGATATGGCACCGTTTGAGGCACTCTATGGGAGGGGATGTAGATCACTCATAGGATGGTTTGAAGCTGGAGATGTGAAACCTTTGGGGGTTGATTTAGTGAAGGATGCTCAAGATAAGGTAAGAAACACCCAGGCTAAGCTTTTAGCGGCCTAGAGTAGACAGAAAAAGTAAACAAACCATAAATTAAGAGACATGGCATTTCAGACTGGTGAGAATGTTCTTCTAAAAGTATCACCAATGAAAGGGGTGATGAGATTTGGAAAGAAGGGCAAGATAAGTTCGCGATACATTGGTCCATTTGAGATTCTTGAATTTGTAGGGCCAGTGGCTTATAGGTTGTCCTTACCTCCTAACCTATCGGGAGTTCATCCGGTATTTCATGTATCCGTGTCGAAGAGATATCATGGTGACAGAGACTACATCATAAAATGGGACTTAGTTGTGTTAGACAAGGACCTTCAGTATGAGAAGGAACCGATTGCAATTCTTGATTGTGATGTTTGGAAGATGAGGACCAAGGAGATTAAGTCCGTAAAAGTTCAATGGAAGCATCGTACAGTTAAAGAAGCTACTTGGGAGATCGAGAAGGACATGCGAGACAAGTATCCCAAGTTGTTAGACGATTCAGGTATTACTCTACTCTAACCTTAGCCCATTTTTCCTAGTTTATCACTTGGGGACAAGTGATGGGTAAATTGGTATCTATTTGTAACGACCTGTTTCCGTCATTATAGAGAAGCCAACGGGGAAATTTTTTGTGCCGAAAAACTTTTTCGTAGTAATTTGAAATTTCCCAACAATAAAATTGGAGTCAGTGAGGTCTAGAGAAATCTGGTAACAAATGAGAGATCTATTAATGAATTTGATTACATGAGTGGATGGCTAAGACGTTGAGAAACTCGTACGACTTTATGAAATTGAATTCGGGAGAGTATAACTCCCGAAATTGATCGTAGCGTGAACGGGTAGTTTCTGATTGCCATGGGTTGAAGGTGTGTTGTAAAAAGGGGGTTTGAGACTCTAATTACGACGTTCTGTCTCCGCGCAAGCCTCCAGGGTGGGGCCGCTGTGGCGGGGAAATCACGACTTAAGTCAAAAATAAATAGCAAAATCGTTTTATTCTGCACCTTTCGAGTTTTAGAGCTAAGGAACAACCCCAGGTGTTTTCTGGATAGTTTTCCACCATTCTTGAGGCTAAAGGTAAGGTTTCCACTCCCCGAATCCATTTTTTGATTTGTAGAACTTAGTTTTGCGGGTAATTATTGTTGGGGAAGGGTTTTGGAATTGTTTGAATGGTGGAAAATGCCCTAATTTGGATATTGTGATCGTGGGTTTGATCTAGGGTTGATAAAGTTGATTGTAATCCGGGTAATTAGACATTATTTATTGATCCTCGTGTTATATTGATTGTTTGTAGACCAAGAACAAACAGAAATAATCCGAAAAGGGAAGAAACAAATTTCTTATGGAATTTAAACTTTGTTCGAGGTAGGTGATAATTGCGATTTCATGTTGGTGTGATGTGTATTTGTAGTTACTTCATTGTAATGCATGTATGTATACGAATGTTGCATTATTGATCACACTATTCGTAAATGAGGATGATTGAGTAATTGTATGTCATTAATCATGACTTGATTGCATGATTATGAAAATGTACATTGTGATTGTGATTGTGATTGTGGCTTGGCGAATGGATCGGGTGTTACGTTCCAACACACTAACTAGGATCGGTTGTCACGATCCGACACACTAACTTGGATCGGGTACCATGTACCGGTACACTAACAGTTTGGGTTTGGGTTCCATGAGAGGACCATTGACTTGACATAACTGTATATCTTGAGAATTGTCAATTTGTGTGTTGTTGTAAGTGATAATTGATATTGTATATGTTCGGTGTATGCATGTTTATTATTAGTGTAATGAATTATATATGTTTCACTTAATCGGATAGCCACGTGATCTTACCAGTACATTGTGGTTGTGTACTGATACTGTACTTTCTCTTTCTTTGTGAGTATAGGGCATCTTCAGGCGGCTATTGACAGACCTTGCCTAGAAGATTAGTGATCAAACAAATTCAAGGGTGAGTCAGTTCGTCTGGACCACCATGAGTTCTCTTTTTGTTTATGTCCACATTTTCGGACTTAGACTAGTGCTTTAGATTTCTTGTGTTAGTTTGGGGTTGTACCCCTTCTTGTTTAGACTTATGGTTCTTGTTAGAGTTTTGGTACATTGACTTTCAAGTTCTAGGCGTTATTTTCGCATTTGTTTGGTTTGACTTTTGGAGTTTATGATAACTCTATTTTCCTTTAGCATTTAAACCTACTTCCATATATTTAAATGCCTTAGTTTTTAGTTGAGTTTGTTAGTTTGGGTTGTAGTAATGGTTCTCCTACCGGAGGGTTAGTGTGGGTGTCAATCATGATGGTCTGGGTCGTGACAGACAAGAAACACAATAATTCATATCATGATTTCTCTACTACTGAATTACATATTTTTAATTATATATATTCCTTTAGTCACTTGAAAGTTGAAATATTGTATTTTATATAACAATTAAAATGAAGATAACTTTAATATTTATAATTTATGAGTGATATGTGCTTAAATGAAATGATATAAATAATAAAGCATCTTCTATTTTAATAAAATTTAGATGGAAGTTCTAATTTTAAGCTAAATAAGATGAAAGTTTTATTTTTAAATACTTACGGTATGATCATGAGAGTGCACACAAGAATATTTAAGTGAAATAAAATAAATGTTTTATTTTTAAGAATCTTATATATATATATATATATACAAAAGCAAACCCTCAACCCGGTAATGTGGCGCTCTCTAAGGATAGAATGAATATTTTCCCTTTTTCTTTTAAATCTTATCAAAAACCCTCAACCCGGTGATGTGGCGCTCTCCAAGGAAAGAATGAATATTTTTACTTTTTCTTTTAAATCTTATCTTTTATATATATATATAAAGATCCTTAACTCGGTGACGTGGAACAATCACAAAATAGGAATTGTATTTTTTTATAAATCAAAGTTTTCCCTTTTTTCATTATTAAAATAATGAAAATATGTATTTTACTATGCCAAGATTTTTATTAAGGAGTGTATAAATGTAAAATAAAAAAGTAAATGCTGCTATCAAGAATAAAACACACAACCTAGCTCCAACTTGATCTCTATATACAATGTAATTTTTCCGATCCACCCCTGCTTTTCGCCGCTTTACATTACACATATAAAGAATAAAAGAAAAATGGTTACAAATTCACCTATCTTTCCTCCACTAAATATTTAGGGTATGTTTGGTATGAAGGAAAATGTTTTTCATGAAAAATGTTTTCCTCAAAACAAATAGATTTTTGACTTGTTTTCTCATGTTTGGTTGGTGAGTAGAAAATAGTTTTCGGAAAAGATTTTTTAGTGTTTGATTTATGAATGAAAATTACTTTTGAGAAAATATCTTTTGTTTTTACTAGAGACTAGAAAATAATTTTTGAATTGAAATTGAAAATATTTTTTTAAAATAAACTTTTTTTTGGGGAGGGTGGAGTGGTGGGGCTGGCGCCGGGGGTGGGAGGGATAGGGTTGAGATGGGTAAAAAAATTAAAAATTTGAAATTAAAAATATTATTTTTAAAGCAAACTTAATTTTTTTTTAATTCTTTTTTTTGGAGTGGGGGGGTGGGGGGGAGGTTGTGGGGGGATTAGGCTAGGGGGTGAAAAACAAAATACGAAATTGAAAGTATTTTTTAAAACAAACTTCAATTTTTTATTTTTTATTTTTTTGGGGGGGCGGGGTAGGGGCTGGTGGGGGTCGCTGGTGGGGGGTCGAGGATGGGGGTGGGGTGAAAATAAAATTTGAAATTGGAAATATTTTTTAAAAACAAACTTTTAATTTATTTTTTTAGGGGGGGGGGTGTTGGGGCTTGTGGGGGGGTCGAGGGTGGGGTGGGATAAAACTAAAATTTTGAAATTAAATTGTAATATGAAGTCGGAGGAAAGTTTTGGGAAACATTTTCCGGAAAATGTTTTCCTTCGTACCAAACACACCCTTAATCTCTCCATTTCATATCCTCTTTTTCCTTTCTTCCTCGATCCTTTTTTAAAATCAAACAAACTAATTCGTCCTTTCTCTTGCTTCTAATGTGTTTACTTTATTGCATTCATTTAAGTTTTTATATTATTTTCTTGTTTTCTTCTTCATCTTATGTATGTTAAGTTACTTTTGTTTTTCTTTTTTTATTTCAATCCATTGATCTTTGTCAGGTTAATTAATAGTTAATAGTTATTAATAATGAAATATTTTGCTTCTTTTTTGGGAAATTGCAATTCATGACAACATTTAAAGTTGTTTTTAAGAATAATGAATTACAGGCATGTGGAAACATTTTTAAAGCTGTTAAATTTAGAATACTTACTTTTTTGGTAATTAATAATAGAGTAGACTTCTTGATTTCTTCATATTAAAGATAAATATTTGTCAATGATTAGTTAGTACCACAATTGACGTATAAAAGATTTAAGATAAACTCTTCTAAAGTATTCTCACATATTTATAATTATTCTAATATTTCTATTTTTGTGATTTTCCTGTAGCTAAAGAAATAAAGTTAATGAGATTTTTAAAATAAAATTTATAGTACACTAACAATTAAGTTTAAGGTTGAGTTTATTGGCTAGACATTTCAGTCCATACTCATTATGTGAAAATAGAAAAAAACTATTTCGAAATGTTATTGTAGAAAAGACAAAGGATTGGAGTTCGAAAGTGTTTGGTAAGTTATTTCAATCGAATTAGATAATTATACGTTGGTAATTTTTCTCAAATTTTGTGATATGTTTATCTTTTAAATTATGGTCGTGTTTGGTTCGGCATAGTGGTATGTTGAATCATTCTTACTTCTAATCTATGAATTGTGATATGTTTATCTATTCTAATACCTAATTAACAAGGAATTTTGTTTGTTTGATCATGGATTCAGAATATTTGGATGAAAATAAAACCTTATCGTTATTTGTAAGTTAATCTCTCGATTGCACTTTTATACTTTCAACTTTTTCAATTGTCGGAGATAAAAAAATAAAAATAATGCAAAAATCAATTCCCCGGCACAATACTGATGTAAATCATGATAATTGAATAGGGGAGGTTTACTACTATATGAAATCCTAAATTGTGCTTATGGCCTCTTAAATTCCTACCTCTTATGGTCATACCTGCATATTAAAGTGTATGACGATCTCATCTAAAAAAAATTAATTATTAGATAAAACACATTTCTATTTACTTAGTTACATCTTTAGACAAATTTACATGTTTTAAAACAAGTTCAAAAGGAAAAATTAGGAGCTAGGATTTCAGCTCTACACGGATTAGTGGTATCTTTCGGCAAGGTATGTACTTTGTATTACTTATAAAATACTTTCTGAAAGACATTTGCATTTGAAGACGTTAATAAACATTTCGATGGGTTTATTCCAACAGAACTCTTGCAAAACACTATTTTGGGTGGAAATCTCAGAAAAAGGAAACATGAATTATAGATGTATATTACTCCCTCCGTTCAACAATACTTGTCCATTATACTATTTTCGGATGTCCAACAATACTTATCCACTTTATAAAATCAAAGGATAATTTTACACTTAGTTCATAATTTACTCTTATCCTTAATTATAGTCATTTGTCAATTACATTATTCAAAGACATTGTATTTATTATATTGAAATGATGATATAGTAAAATTAACATTCTATTTATAGTTTCTTAAGAAGTGTGCAAAGTCAATAGTAGACAAGTATTGTTGGACAAAGGGAGTATTTAAGATGAAAGATTCTTAAGGATTCTACATATAACTAGGCATACACGAGCAACACACGTGCTGAGAAACTACTACTACTAAAAGTGGGAACAAAAAAGTTGAAAGTTGAAATACCAAAATCATACATATATATCGCATCATCATCATCATCATCGTCATATTATACTAAAAGTATTACCATTTGACCCTTCCACTAAATACAAATAGGGAAAAGACATAAATTGCCCCCTGAACTTATATCGAAAAGTCACTTAAACGCTTAAACTATCATGATGACCTATTACATACCTTTACTATTCAAAAGCGAATTTAATACTACCCTGAGACGTGTAATACCACTCTCACAGAGTGTGTGTAATACACTCGCCGCCACATCAGCGCTACGTCAGCGCCATGTCAGAAATTATGATTTTTTATAAATTTTTTGTTTTCTTTTCTTTATTAATTACTTTTATTTTGTTAATAATATTTTACACTAATTAATCTCCAATTAATTATTAAAATTCTCTTATAATTATACCTTCTTCATCACAAAATCTCACCCACTCCATCTCTTATGTCATGGAAAAAATCATATTCGGCTACTTTATTCACTATTGATTCTTTGTTCTTCACCACCGCCATATCACCTTCAATTCTTCTTCTTCTTCTTCTTCGCCATCCACCACTAAATATCACAATTACCATTTCTAGTATACTTTTTTTCTTCAGCACCATCTTCAATTTCCACTCTCTCTTTTTTCAAAATCGTTACCTAGCACCACCACACTCATAAAGTTGTCATCTTCACCAAATTCAAAAATTGTTTATCTTCTTCACCACTTTCAATTACCTCTTCTTCTTTTTCACCCATTACCCAGAACCACCATACCCATGAAGCTACAACTAGAACCAAACCCAAAAATTGATTAACAACAAAAATTTCTTTAACAAAGTCAAAAAATAGAAAGGATAGAAACAATTAACCAAAATCACCTACACATAACTTAAGGATTTATATATTTAGGTTTATCCGATTTTTTTTTTTAGATTCTTCCTTTAGTAAAAATTATCACAAAATACAATTATTCACTAACAAATCTATGAGAATTAACCTAATTACTAATCAAAAAGAAAAGTTGTGCTTTTGAGATTGTGTTGTATAAAGAATGAAGAAGATGAGATGTGAAAAAGAAGAATAGGTGTGAAGAAGAAGAGGATTGAAGAAGAGGTGTGGGGTAGGGGTGGGTAGAGGAGGGTTGGGGGGGGGTTAAAAGCTGATTCTAATTATTATTTTTATTTTTATTTCTAACTGACGCGTTTAGTTTATATTTTTATTTTATTTTTTTGCCACGTCATTTTAAGGGGTAAATAAATTCACTTCTGAATAGTAAAGGTGTGTATTATGTCATCATGGTAGTTTAAGCGTGTAAGTGACTTTTCAATACAAGTTCAAAGTGGAATTTATGTCTTTTCTCATACAAATATTATAAAATAACTATTTATTAAATATTAAAAAACACTAATAGTATAAGTAATATTTATGGATACAAATATAAATACTCATTAATTATAGCTCTCTTTGAAATTAAATTTACATCCCATTAAATAATAAAGAAATGTATACATTCATTGAATGAATAATTGAGAAATGAAACATTCACTATTTTAGAGAAGTTATACAAATTTCATTTATTGCTGCACCTTTTAGGCATTACAGTCGATTGGAATAATATCTCTTAGAATGCAAGGTTGGATTATCATTTAACCCCTATACTAAATTAAAATATTATAAATATTTAATTAATTAAATATTAAATAATAATTATATCTTATTATATTAAAATGCTAAATGCGGGAAAATGGTAAGTCAAAAGTTGAAAGAGGAAAATATCCATAGAAAGGTGCTACACATTTTCACCCTTTTAAAAATTAAATTAGTTACATTAAAATCTTTTTTGTTATTATTTTCTTTTCTCTCCTTTAACATACTTAACACAATTTATATATTTCAAAGTGATGTGACACCCTTTTAAGAGAGTATTTTTTTTCCATTTTAAAATTAATTTGATATGTTTTTGAACAGTCACTAGTACATTGAAGAGCCCAATGTAGGAATTTATAATAAATGTTTAGATTCTACCATATGTTGCCTACCAAGAAATTTTGTATAAATGTGCACATTTTTTATTTCAAGATTAAAGTATATTTTTTATCTTTCCTTATTGATTTCTGTTGTTATTATTTTCAGATTGAACAAGTTCTCAAATTCAAACAAAAAAAAAAGAGATTTTGACTAATCTTTTTTCTCTTATTCCTTTATTTATTATTTTACTTTTTTATTTGTTTTAAACATTCACCTTCATGACTCATATCTAATTATCTATTCAATTGCTATTTTTTAATATTCATAAATTTCATGTTTTTCATATTCATAACCTTCAAATATTTAATTTGAAACTTTAAGATGTCTTTCGGTATTCCAACATTTTTATTTATATAAATTCATTTTTTTATTTCATGAGACCCCTACACATATATTGTTGTGTGTAAAGCCTTAAAAATGACGTGTATGTTATATTTTTTTTCTTCTATGATTACTTTATATGTTTTCTTTATATTGGCCTTCTTTGATTTAATTTTTTATCAATCTGTTCATCAGTTTCAATTAACATTATTTTTGGCCTCCCGACGTTATGTGTATTTCATCACACATGTTCTAATAATATTATTACTTTAAAATATTTTTATACTAATTAATATGGAATACACGTACAAAGAAAGTAGTTAAGATAATTTTGGTGTATCCAAAACCTTCAAATCTTGGGTTTGCATATATATATATTACAAACACATTCAGGTTATGAAGCTAATCGAGGATAAATGTTTTTCCAAGAAAACCAAAAAGAAACAACAAGAAAATAGAAGACTACCCTATAAAATGAAATTTAAAAACTCTTCTCTGTTCAAATTATAAAGCTCTTCTGTTCAATAATGAACCCTCTTAAAAACAGTGAAACTTAGAGAAGTAATTGCTGAATGCTGAGTTTGAACTATTGAGGGAAAAAGGTTTTCCCAAGCAAAAAGAAAAAGAAAAAGAGAAAAGAAAATAAAAAGATTCCCCAATAAAATGAAAAATAATTCATTCTATTCTAATTTGTATAGCACCCTGGCCACCCGTTTAGCTATGAAAATAGTGAAATTTGTAAAAATATATTTTAAAGTGAAAAATGGTATTTGAAAATTGGACAAGTTGGAAATTCGGGAGAAGCAACACTCTTAGTCACTCTAATTCATTCTTGAAGACAAGTAGAGAAACTGATTTTTTACTTCACTTTTACTTGCTTTCTCAATTAAATAATTCTCTTTGAAGAAAAGTGGACTTCTACCAACTTGACTTACATTTTGCCTTAAGAAAATGACTAATATATCTAGATAATCATATACCTAATTTAGTGCATATACCATCACTTAATTCTATTTTTTCCTATTTTTCTTAGAGATGTATTAAACCATACATGTATCCTCGAGCTCCAAGTGACCAACAACAAGGAGATGGCATCCTTCCCATTCCAGCTTAGCATAATCGATAGAACATGCTCTAGATGGTTTTCATTCCCCCACCTGAATGTGAGCTACCCAGCCTTGAAGGCCCAAAACCTAAGGTATGACTTCAAAAATGTAAGAGGTATTTTAACCTGTATAGAACAATTGAGAATGAAAAATTAGAGTCCAATGCTCTTTACTTGAATGGTTTAGCTGAGACATGGTACTATTCATTAGTTTTGAGTAAGGGTGTGGTGACTTGGACCGAATTCAAAGAGTAGTTATGTGATAGATTTGATGCGGAACAGTTAGATTATATAATTGAGGAATTTAAATGGCTCGAATAGACTGAATCTGTGGATATGTTTCTAGGCAAATTTGAAGATCTTAAGGCTCAAATGTTGGTGAGAAATCAACCTCTTTTTGAGTCTCATTTTGTTTCCAGTTTTATGGGGGGTTTAAAATAAAATATAAGGTTTGATGTAAAGATTTTTAAGCTCACATCTTTTAGATTTGCTATTGAGAAAGCTCGAATGCAAGAGAGGGCTATTGAAGCTACCCTGTAGAAGAACAAAAATACCTTCAAACCTGTTGGAAATGCAGTTGTTGTTAAGAGCACTAGTATGCGGACAACTAGGACTACTACTTACAAGTAAAGCCTTGAGATTTATGAATACAGGAGGAACAATCACTTGTTTTTAGATAGACCTGGCCATCAATGCAAGATGAAACAACTGAATTGTCAAATAGGAGAACTTGAACCTAATCAGGTAGTAGAATAGGCTAATGCAGAGGTTGAGGATATAACTATGTATATAATCATTGAAGGTGATATAGAACAAGCGATACAAGAAGTTGTGTGTCTAAGTGCTCTCTCAGGTATCCATACAAGGGTAAACATTATTTTGGTCAAGGGACCGTGAAGTATAGGAACCTGGCCATACTCATAGACTCTGGAAGCACACACAACTTCATTGATGAGGGTAATGTTAAAGAGATTGGTCACAAAGTGAGCTATTGTCCTCCAGTAAGACTGACAGTTGCTGACAGAAACTATGTCATGTGCACTTCACATTGCCAAGAGTTTTCTTGGAAGATGAAGGACATACCCCACTGAGGAATTGTGAATTATTCCTTTGGGAAGATGTGACATACTTGGTAATGATTGAATTACCAACTCACAATCATTAATAAGAGAAGTATAAGCAAATATGGATTGTATTAAAAAATATAAACTTATTAAACCCTCTTTAGTAAAATATATTCTTAATAATAGATTTGAAATCACACTTTCTTTTGAGACATAATTGAGTTTTAGAAATCCACAAGAACTCTTCCATTTTGGTATAAGATAAAGAAAAGAAAAGTTTGATGCTTTATTCAGTACATAATAAACACAGAGGCATTCCTGCTGGATCAAGCTCCCAGAAACCTCTCAAGCTGCCACCTCTCTCTCTTCTGTTAGGCGAAAAGCAGGAATTCGATGAGAAAACCTAAGATGCTCCGATACACATATTTTCACTACTTTGTCAGCCTCTTCTTCTTCCACTCGATCCTTGTAGACAAACTTGAAGCCTTTTGCATACTCTAAGAACTTCACATCTACATAATTATTGGAAACATCCACTATTTCAACAATCTCATATTCAAAATCTTCTAGATTATTGCCTTTCATCAGCTGAGCACTCCAGTTTTTGTATACTGCCCAAACTTCACCTGTTTTGGGGAAGCTCTTGTATACACCCTTCTTCAAAGGTTCTACAACTACTACACGTGAAAAGTTGTTGGTTACAGTATAGTTGTTTAGCTTACTGTTTAACAATTTAAACAATCCACAACCAATTGGCATTGTTTAATCATGCCATTGTATTGTACTTTTAGGGAGTGGACACGCATAAAACCATGCCACATGCAACACAAACCGAGGGAGAAGATATATATTTTTTATCAGCTAATAGTACCGGGGCAAGGCATCTTCATCACTGTATATTGCCCAACATTGATCAATTTGAAATTTCTCTGGTGATCTCTTAGCAGCAAATTTGTAAAACTCAGGTTCAGGAACCTGATTCGGTATTGGTGCAACCCAATTTTCAGCAGAATTTACAGAGTCCATGAAATTAGCTATCGTACTTTGGTCTATGGATGAAGTAGAAACATCTACTTGGTAAATAGGTGAGGAGGTAGGGTCTAGTTCAAGGGATCCTTCAGGAACATCATCCCTCTCCATCCCTGTCATCTTCATAGAAGGAATTCGATGAGAGAATCTAAACATACCCTTTGTTGGAACTAGAAATAGGTCTCCTATATTATGGAAAATACAAGTGAAGCCTTTTGTTTTATCCAAGTATGCAACATGCACACCAATAGATTCATTATAGTTTGACAAGACCTCAACAAATTCATAGTTGAGATTTTTATTGCCCCAATCTTTTAGGAGGGCCCAAGTTTCTCCTTTCAATGGAAATATATTTATTGCATCATTGCTATTTCTTTTTGTTGCACATACTAAATGTGAGAACATAAGATGATCTTCAATGTTGTCTAAGTTTTCTATTCTGAACCTACCATAACAAGCTAGAAAGCTCTCATATAGCCATTTGGTTTCATTCACCGGCTCTAGCTCTAACCATGTTATGCACAATTTAAATTTCGGAGACAAAATCTCCCTGATGATGCCATAAAATCTAGGCATGCCATCCAAGGTATTATAAACAACCCATACTTTCCCAACCTTAAAGCAGGACTCGTCGTTGTCCTTGTCAAAATTGCTAAAATCTAGATCTGGATATTCAAATGATTTTGACTCACTCATTGTACAAAGCCCTACATCAACACTTCCATTTGCAGTATCAATTTCCATCTTTTTGTTCTGGAAGCTCTCTTCATAGGACAAACAATCGTTTAATTTCTTTCTCACTCCATTAGGAGTTGCTGCATGAGACAAATGTTGCATCTCAGACTCCTCAGTAGGAGATGGCTATCCAACCCCCTTAAATCGCTTAGAAGAATCTTCATCATCATTATCATCATCACAATAATTGATACGATGATTACGCCGCGTATATCTTACCCGATTTTCCTTGTTGAGACACTGGAGATTCTACCTAGGCAGATGATTAGATACTGCCCCATTTTCACTTGATTTCATTTCCCATCATTTCTTCAGCAACGCCTTTAGCCTTGATAGCCTTTTCTTTCTTGCAGTCCATCACTAGTCTAGACAATCTGTCAATTAATTTTTGATTTCTTTAGAAAAAAAAGACAGAGAGGATTGGAAGCAAAGGGAGAGTGAATAAATTGGCATATATAGGAAAATTGTCAAGATTATGGTAATAGATTATCTCTTGATAAGTAGGATCCAGGAGGATAAGCAATTTCTCTTAATTGCTTACAACATTTTATTTGATTTAACTTGATGAGTAGAAGTCACGAGGATAAATTCTAAACTTTATTTGATTTAATTTGATGAGTAGGAGTCAAAATGATAAATATCAAATATTAGTTCTTGCAATATTTTCTTAAGCATTTAATTTGATGAGTAGGAGCTAAGAAAGTAAAATTTAAATTTTATTTAATTAACTTTTATGAGTAGGAGAAAAGAGGGTAAATTTTGACTTTTAGTTCTTTTATTTCCTTAAGCATTTAATCTGATGAGTAGGAGTAGGGTTGGTATGTTTGAACATCCTTTGTTTCCACAAAAAGTATGATTTACCTGGATGAAATTACTTTCACCACATTGGCCTTCCCCGAATGATATAGAATGGTTACATCATAGTCCTTCAGCAACTCAAGTCATCTATGGTGCCTCAAGTTCAAATCCCTCTGACTGAAGATGTACTGAAGACTCCAATTTTCAGTGAAGATCTGCCAATGCACCACATGCAAATAATAATGCCATAACTTATGTACAAAGACCACGACCACCAACTGTAAATCATGAGTAGGGTAGTTCTTCTCATGTGTCTTCAACTGCCTAGAAGAATAAGCAATCATCTTCACCTTCTGCATCAATACACCACCCAGCCCAACTCCTGAAGCATTAAAGTACACAGTAAATTCCACAACTTCCTCTGGTAGAGTCAATATAGGAGTTGAAGTCAACAAAGTCTTGAGCTTTTGAAAGCTCTCCTCACACTCATTAGACCACTGCAAACCCATACCTTGTCGAGTCAATCTGGTCAATAAAGGTTCAATAGTAGAGAAACTCTGAACAAATCATCGGTAAAAGCCTGCCAATCCTACAAAACTTTGAATCTCTGTTAGAGAAATAGGTCACGTCCAAATTTTAACTGCCTTAATCTTGGCCGGATCTACTGTATTACCCTCCTTAGACACCACGTGTCCCAAGAATGCCATAGAAATAAGACAAAATATACACTTTAAGAACTTGGCATACACCTTCTATTCCCTCAAACTCTGAGGTACATTCCTCAAGTGTCGAACATGGTCCTCCTCAGTCCTGAAGTAAACCAAAATATCATCGATAAAGACAATCACAAAAGAATCAAGGTATGGTCGAAACACCCCGTTCATAAACTACATGAATGTTGTAGGGGGGTTAGTCAACCCAAAGGACATCACTAGGAACTCATAATGCCCATACTGAGTCCAAAAAGCTTTCTTAGGGATATATGATGCCCTAATATTCAACTGTTAATACCTGGACCTCAAATCAATCTTAGAGAACAACAATGCTCCTTGTAGCTGATCAAATAAGACATCAATACATGAAAGAGGATACTTCTTTTTTGTTGTTACCTTGTTCAAATATCTGTAATCAATACACATCCTCATAGTCCCGTCCTTCTTCTTCACAAACAACACAGGGGCACGTATAAAGGAGATGACCTTGCTAGGATAAGAACCACTAGCACCATTCTACTCAACCCTCGGAACACCAGTCATCGCTAAGGACACAATCTTAGCATTACAATTAAGAATAGCGTAATAAGGAGAAAGTAATTCATACCCAAGATAACATCAAAGTCTACCATCCCCAGAATGAGTAAGTCTACCCAAGTGTCATGCCCTGCCAAAGAAACAAAACACGGTCGATACACTCAATCCACCACTAAGGGATCACCCACGGGTGTAGAAATATGAATAAGTACATGCATGATATCACACATCATATCAAACTCAGCAGAAAAATAAGTAGACACATAAGAGAATGTAGATGCCGGATAAAATAATACAGACCAGATCAATGGCATACTGGAATGATACTTATAATAATAGCAATAGAAGTCTCTGCCTCGGGTCTCTATAGGAAAGCAAACAATGTCCCCCTATTCCACGTCCAGCTTGGGTGGTACCTCTACCCCCACTCTGCTGAGCCGCGATACCACTACCATAAGCACTACCACCTCTAACTGATTGAACTCTTCCTAGGCCTCTACTCTGTGGTATCGGTGGTCTAGTATGAAATGAAGAAATAGGTTAGGGTCCTTCATGACTCCTTTGGAAAGTACACTGTCGCATCAGGTGATCGAGATCTCTATAGCTAAAGCAAAATATCTTACTAGAGAACTGTTGTGTAGATCCTGAAAAACCACTATAATTGCCTCACCTTGTAGGTCGCTGCTCTGAACCATATGAGCCCTAACCCGCGCTATAAGAATTCTGAGGTATCTAACCACCCTCGGATGTCGGTATAAATGCAAGAATGGGTCCCCGATGCTGAAAGGACCCACTCCCTCTGTGTGATTCCCTGCCTCAAGATGAGGCACCATGAAACTAACCTAATGTATAAGACTTCTTAATGTCCCCAAGCTCATCTCTCTTCATCAATTCTACCTCTTTGGTGACACTCCCAATGGACTGGAAGGAAGCCCCCTCTTGAGATGCCCTAAACACAACCGATCAGCTAGAGAAAGTTAACCCCTCACAAATCTACGGATCCTCTCCATGTCATCTGGAATAATGGCTAAAGCATGCCTAGAAAGCTAGCAAAAACGGGCCTCATACACTATAATGGATAAGCTATCTTGTCTCAGATTCTCAAACTTAAAATGACTCTCTTCTCTCATTCTCCAAGGGATAAAGCAGTCATGAAAGGCACTGGAAAGTAACTCCCATGTCAGTAGAGGAGATCCAATTAGCAAAGACCCTGAATGATCTCTCCACCATTCTCTCGTTGGCCCATAAAGTTGAAGGGTAGCATACCGAACCCCATGTGACTTAGCTAACCCAACCACCTCTAGAAACTCTTAATATATAGTCAGAAGCTCATTAGCGTCCTCTATCTTTCCATCCTAAAACTGAGGTGGGTCTATAATTCAAAATTTCCCATACGTGTGTTGCTCATCCTCTGTAAGAACAACCGACGGTGCAACTTGACCCCTAACTGTTGCGGCAAGATCATTACCAATCATAGGATCCACTGATGGTTGCCTCACCGGGTCCTGAATAACTAGGGATTACTGTTGTTCTTGGGTATGAGTCCCCACTATAGTCTTAGAGTTGTGGTGTGTTGGTTGCACCACAACCCTTAGAAAAGCTTTCGAGCACATTCAAAACCCTTATTAAGGTATCTTGAAGAAAAAGTGTGGATGCGGGGTCTAGAGGAATCTGGTCCTCTTTTTCATCAATATGAGGTTTTAGAGAGATCTCTATAGTATGACCCCTTGCATGTGCTGCTCAATGGGAATGACCTCTGGCTAGTGTTGCTCCACAAATATGACCTCTAGATCAGACTCTAGCTCTACCCCTAGATAGGGCCTCAACAAGTGTCTCAGAAACTACCTCCCATCTACCACTGGTAACAATAGCTCTAGTCCTCTCTTTCTTTCAAAAGAACATACGATAGATTAGTACTACAGAAGGTAACCACGCACGACGAGAAACAGTGAACAAAAAGGAAGTTTCCTAATTGTCTTCACAACCTCTCAAAGATAAGCTTTGTACCAATCCTTGAGACTCTATGTAGACTCGGGTTGTATACACGTGAGACCTATGAACTTGTGCTCTGATACCATTTTGTCACGATCCAGAAATAGACTTGATGGCACTCAAAACCCCTGGCGCTTAAATGACATATGAGGGGGGTTTTCTGCCATTTTTGGGGTTTAAGCCCATTTCATCATTTTTGAGCTTTGGGGACCCTTGGTGGCAATACTGAAAGGATTTTCTATGCTAGATCATTTGGGTAAGTATTCTTGATCCGAAACCTTCATTTTCCATTGATTAATTAAGAGTTTGAACATCCAAATGTGATATTTAGGTAGTCTTCTGGCAACGTGTCAAGAACCCAAGTTCTTAGCTTAAGTGGTAATTTTGAAGTAGTTTTGATCTCTTTTTCAAAATAATTTTCTCTAATGAGTTTATAAGGCTTTCAACATTATTTCAAGTATTAATTTCAGATTAAAACATTGATTTTTAAAGGTGGTTTGAGTTAATTGACCCACCTTTCAAGAGGATTGATGTGGGTATTGTTGTTTCTGGAAATTTATTTGAATACTTGCTTGTGCATAGATTGTGTGGCTTTGGAAGTGATTCGGAAGGGGAAGACTCAACTACTGGAGTCATTGTTGATTGGCTTAAGGCAAGTGACTTCCTAAACCTTGTATTCTAGTTGAATTTGTATGCTTTCTTCATTATTTGTGTGTTGGGAGTGATGGTGCTAAGATGCAGGGTATAAATTGTTCACTTGATACATCTAAACGAATAATAAGAGGTTGAAATGAAAAAGGCAATTTGTTGATCATGATGATTTGAATTGCCTTATTGTAACCATTGTTGATTGATTGACGAAAGCCTTGAAAGCATGAATGTGGAATTGACCCGCGTGATCTCTTTCTCTTTATTCAATCTTGAGGCTTGTCAAGGACTTGAAGAGGTAGCTGCTTGTATTTGGCGGGCCCTCTTTTCCCTTTTCTTACACTTTGTTCTATTTGAGAAACAAACATTGAGACTTGTATTTATTTCATAATTCCATACTTATGTATTTAGGGGCTTGTAGAAGTGACAACCAGATTTTATGGGTTTTAATAGAAGAATAAGTTTTCTACTTTATCTTGTTCTTAAATTTTACTATTTGCCACATTTCTTTCATTTTCGTTGGGTTGAGGCTGCTTGGTGGGAAAAAACAAGTGTCATCACATCCATTTTTGGGTCGTGACAGGATATGATTAATAACTCTAAAAATAGTATACAAGAGTTGAACGAGGGGCATGCCGAATATGTATATTGGCTCAACAACCAAGAGTCTTTGTTGAAGAAATGCTAGGATTAAATGGTATGAAGATGGTGACAGTAACAGAAAGTACTTCCACTCTATGATAAGATACAGGAAGAGAAGGTTGAGCCTGAGTAGAATAACAATCAATAAAGGGAAATGGATTACTGGAGATGCAAAAATTGCAAAAGCTGCAATCAAACATTATGAACATATTTTTAATCTAAAGCGGTACCGGGTTGATCCTAATATTTTACACTGTATAACCGAATGCATCACCCACAGAGATAATTTCAGCATTATCAAGTGCCCTCAAGAAGATGAATTAAAAAAGCCATCTTTGAGATGAAATTAGATAGTGCTGCTGGCCCTGATGGGTTCTCAAGTAAATTTATCAATCTTGTTAGGATATTATCAAGGATGATGTATTAGGTTTTGTTCAGTTTTTCATCTTGAAAGGAAAACTAACTATATTCTTCTCTCATACCCCTCTTACTTTAATCCCAAAAGTAGATTCTCCTAATTGTTTCAGAATTGAGACCTAAAGCCTTAGTAATTTTTCAAGTAAAGTCATTACTAAAATTCTTTCTAAAAGGCTAAATCCTTCTCTTTAGTAATTGATACCCTCTCTCCTTCTCCTTTTGTCATTGACACTGAAGTTTTAGCTAGATTTCTTAACATACTTATTCAAAATGATCATTTATAACCTTTTACTATGTCCATCAAGGGGCCGATTATTAATCATCTATCGTATGCGGATGACATTCTGATATTACTAGTGGGAACACCAAATCCATTAGGATTATTATGAAGCAAATTCACTGGTATGAGAAAAGTTCAGGCAAAAAAATGAACAAGTATAAATGTTTTTATCTTACTTCTCCACGTACAATACCTAGTACGATTAATAAAATTAGAAGTTCTATTGAATTCCTTAACAAGGAATTTACTTTGATCATCTTGGATGTCCTATCTAAGTTGGGAAGAAAAGGAATGAATATTTTAAGAAGTTGTTATCAAAAGTTATCAATAGGCTCAATGGTTGGCAAAGCATCATGCTTTCATATGGAGGCAAAAACATTCTCATTAAACATGTCCTCCAATCATTGCCTATATACACTCTTACTGCTTTAACTCCTCCTAAAGATATTATCAAGTTTATGGAGAGACATTTCAGTAGGTTTTTTTTGGGGCTCCACAACAAATAAAGACAAATATCATTGGAGGTTTTGGAAGAACATGTCTTTCCCGAGAAATGAAGGTGGATTAGGTATGAGAAACAAGAAAGATATTTGTGATATCCTCAATATCAAGAAGTGGTGGAGGTTTAGGTGTCAAGATACTTTTTGGTCTAAAATCACTTAGGCCAAGTGCAGTGTCCAAGATGTGTTGCCGCAGTGGATGGTTCAACATATCATTAATATTAAAATTAGTTCCAGTAGTAGAAGTGATTTATTGATTTAGAAGGCTACTAGTGAGTCTATTTAAATAACTTTTCTTGGAATTGCATAAGGGAAGCTAGAGTGTTAGATTATATATGGAAAAACATTTGGCATAAAAATATGTCATTCAAAATGTCTTTCTCGTCTTGGTAACTCATTAAATCTAAACTACCCTTTAATGATGTTATATGCAGGTTTGGGAAGGAAAGCTCTCCTAATAGTCTATGTTTTGCTACAACTTTGCCAAAAACTATCAAGTACCTGTTTATTGACAGTGAGCCTGCAAAACATCTAGGAAAGTTTTTTGGTCAACCTTTTGGAGTCGTGTACAGAAGAAAACAAGTTAAAGTATTCTTTCAAGACTGGTGGCAGACATCAGGACATAATGCATTACACATAATGATGATTAAGAATATTCCAATATTAATTTTCTGGGAGTTGTGGAAGGCGAGGTGTTCTTGTAGATATGGAAGGAAAACAAGTTTTTATTTAGAGGAGTGGAGAAACAAATAAGTTGAAACATTAAACTGCTATGGACAAAGCTTTCCCACTTCAGAAAATGGATCTCCACTGGAATCAACTATGTCAAGTGGTTGAAAATTTGAGACCAAGTACTAATCGTAATATTGTGGTGTGGAACAGACCACACCAAATGTTGATTGAATTTACATGGATGGAAGTTTTCTGGAGCATAATGTTGTTGAGGCAACAATTGCTAAGTATGTTTTTCAATGGTTGAAGAATAATGGGCATCAACAAGGGAAAATAGAAATGGATTCCTTACTCGTGGTTGATATGATGAAGAATAGAACTTCTCAAAATCGCAACCTGAAGTTTATCGTGGATGAGACTGCTAATTTAGTAGGGAATGGTGAGTTTTGCTGCACTCATTGTTACAAAGAAGTCAACACAGTGGCTGATCATCTTGCAAAATTAGCTACAATAAGGAGTGCACCTATGTTATACAACATGCTAGATTAATTGACCTATGGGATTAAAGGAGTTTATTTGCTAGACAAGATGCAAGTACCTAGCATAAGGATAAAATACGACAAAGCCCATTTTTTTGTAAGCTAATCTATATAGTCTCTAGATATGTGGAAATATAAAGTAGTGGCATGCTTAATAATTCTACTTTTTTGCGAGGATTGGTTGACAATCACTGATGTATATTTGGGGTTAAGGTTAACTCCCCCCCCCCCCCCCTTTTGCTTATCTTGTACATAATTTATATATACATCACCAGGATCACAATAATGGAATAAAAAAAACTCACGGAATTATAAGGATCTGATCCGAAAGAAATCTTGAAAACAAATGAAATGATATGTCTAGGGGACACAATAACGAAGGAGGAAGCTTGAGATTGTGGAGGAATGACAACAAAGACATAATTAGAGACTTCATTTGTTGATGAAACAGGGTTTTAAGGTTATGAAAGGCATAAAATTTGGTTCTTTAACATAAAGACAAAGGATTTTAATATATATACATAGGCAGACCCACGTGTATAGGTGGGGGTGCACGTGAACACGTTAATTTTGGGGAAAAATCATGTGTGTATATATATATATATATATATATATTCTATCATGAGAAACTAGCAGAAACTAAATAAAATAAATAGTGCCCTCATGGAAAGCATATGATGACACTTGGTGCTACAAGTACCGGCCAAATAAGTTGCTAAGACACTCTAAAATTGTTGTTGTACCCATGTCAGATTTTCCAAAAATGCACTAATTTTGGAGGACATTATACGAATTCGGCGACATTTTTGAAGAGTCAGAGTAACATAGCTGGCCAGTGCATTTGCCCTCCCGACCTCTATCTAATCCCAGCCAAAGCCACATTTGTCATTTTTATTTTTGAGTTTTGAATTCAAAGGGGGCTTGTTTATAATATTAAAATTTCTAGATAAGGGATTAAAATCCATGATAATTAAGTAGAACAAACCCACCTTGACCATTGAAAGTTTCGCTAATGCCTAAATCATATCATCATATCATCATATCATCATATCATATATTATACTAAAAGTGGAAAACTCCATAGTTGACAGTTGAATTGCGAAAATATCCTTACCATATTAAAAATAACCACTTTGTCTTGATCACTTAACTAACACCATTCCTCTAATAACTTTTACATATTAGAAACTAAAATGTTTATCTTCTATCAATCTGATAATTTTTTCAGTTTCACTGAAGGGGGGAGTACTATTTCTCTCTGCACCAATTATTGTAGATAGTTAGTGTCCAAACCTTTTAGAATTATCAGTTGCAATATAAAACTTTTCATACTACAACATTTATATCTTTGGTCTTTTAAACATCAATCAGTTAAATACTCTATACCTTATCATATTCTTTGCACTTTATAAAGTTACCATACTGTGTCAAATGTCTTTATCATTTTATTCTTAGACTACACAAAAAGCTATTAGTATTGCCCTCTTATTTGTTGAATTTTACCTAGCGTATGGTAATACTATGTTTTTCTCTTACAATAAGTTCAAGTTTTTCACGACCCAAACTGTTGTGATTGGCACTCACACTAACCCTCGGGTGGGAGAACCAATACTCCAACTTAACTAAATAATACTAACCAAAAGACATGTATTTAAAGATGTGGAAACAGGTTTAAATAATCGATTTAAAAGTTGAGTTCCCACAAACTCAGTAAGTTACCAAACACAAACATAAACAAGCAAATATTCAACCCCTAGAACCTCAAAGTCATTGTGCCAAAACTTCTAACTAAATGGTCAAAGGTAAGGGGATACAACCCCAAAATAACTAAACATATGTAAGAGTCTGAAAGGTTTAAGTCTGAATGAAATGGACTAAGATCCTAGATGATGTAACACCCCGGATTCGAAACGAGACAAATAGCAGTTTTAGGAAGTTGCAGGTGCCAACTAACAGTAACCAACCATGGACTGTGGTTGGTACCATGGACCATAGGTGGGTCTATGGTTGGGCACCTCAGAAAATCTCTGGGTCAGGATGACAACTGGACCCACGAGCCATAGGTCCATTGACGCCCCGTGGTTCAGTAGCTCGCCAACTGGTCAAAAGTTTCTGACCACGAACGACGGCTGACCAGGAAAGACCGTAGGTCCATCCACGGTCCGCCGGTCATGGTGTGTGGGTCAAAGATTGGCAGTTATTTTTGGGGCATATGGGTCTTTTCTATTTTAATTAAATCAAAGTGGTGTCATTTTTCCAAGTTCTAGGACACCTATATAAACATTTTTAATACCCAAAACCCCTCATTCAATTCATTCTCTCAAATACCCAAAAGAATTCCCAAAACTCCTCTCAAATATTCTCTCTCTAGAAGTTGGAAGAAGAAAAAAGAAGAGGAAGCTAGGTCAAGATCAAGTCTCCAATTTTAAAGCTTGTGAGGACTTTATGATCAAGGTATGATATCTCTCCATCCATGAACATCTTCCATCCATGTAGTCCCCTATAATTCCCCCAATTTGATGAATAATTCCCCAATTTGAGCTAGGGTTTCTTCAATTATTGTGTGTTATGATGCTTATGGACCCAATTGAGTGGATTGTGATAGTTTATGACAGAATTAGTATATTTACATGTTTTAGAATAAAATTACATGTACCCGTGCCTATTCCATGATTCTAACCAAGAATTGGTATAATTGGGTTGATGCCATGAAGAGAAACTTTGTGGGTTAAGATGTATCCTTATAGGTTTGATGAATTATGATTAGAATTGATTGAGAATTATGCTTAGATTATGATCATAAGACCTAGGGCTTTGAGAGTAAAGCTTAAGGTATGGATTGTTAGTAATTGATATCATTGTTGTGGAAGGGATACATCCTATATGAATTCCTAATTATAAATGAATGAATGTGAAATGCTTTTCTCACATGAATGATTATAGGTTTAAAAGATTTCTCACATGAAATGAATCTAGATTAAAACACTATGTAATTGATGAGGCTAGAGGCGATTACCCTTGACCTCCATATGAAGGATATGAGGTGATTCCCCTAATCCTTAGAATTGAACAAGTGGTGAGTCCCCATGTCCTTATTATGTTGAATGGACATGGAGGCAAGTACCCATGATCACTATGAAATAATGTGGAGGCGAGTACCAACATTATATGATGAATGATGTGGAGGTGAGTACACGTATCATGTGATGAGGTTGTGGAGGCGAGTACCCGCAATCTAAAAGTAAGTAAGGCAAGAGGCAAATACCCATTAGCCTTTAAGCAAGGCAAGAGGCGAATACCCATTAGCCTTTATAAGCTAGGCAAAGAGGTGAATCCCCATGTCTTTAAAAGTAAGTATGAATAATGAGACTATGATATAAAGAAAGAATAATGTGGATTATTTCTAGAGATGCATTCCTTGTGGTAAGCTTAACTATAGGTGGATGGCCCAAGTCTCGACTAAGGATGAGTAAGGTTGCTTGAGAAGTATTACTCTCCTATTATGATGATGATTTATGTGCATTGATTATGCTTATGGTTTGTATTGACTAACCATGATGTTTATGCTAGCTATCTTATTTAGTACTTGATTGTACTAACGCATACTTCGCCTACATTCTTATCAAATGTAGGGTCCGGTGACATTGATACTGATTCTCGTGACTAGGATCGTAGTAGCTTAAGGAAGTGAAGATTGGTGAGTCCTCATTGGATTGAAGGATGTGATCACCACTTTTTTTTTGTCTTTCTTTTAAGTTTTGGACTATTGTATGGGTTGTGTCCCGAGATTTAATTCATGATGTTTAGATGGTTTGAGACAATCTTATTGGACTTCAGCTTCGTTTTATAAAGACTTAGACTGTATTGACAAGTTTAAAATTTCCATTCATTTCTATTACTTTATGTTATGATATGCTAAGTGGCTTGTATGAGGCGTCTCAGGGTCTTATACGCCTTGTTACATCTAGGGGGTACCCCTGGGTCATGAAAAATTTGGTAATCAGAGCACAAGGTTTAGAATTGTTCTACGTTGTCTCAAACAACATCGAGTAGAGTCTTGTTCATAAGTGTGAAGAGCGCCATATTTATGAATGAAAGGCTACTAGATGTTTGGGAAACTTCACTTCTTCATTTCTCTTTATCGTGCCATGGAGTTTAACTCTATAAATTCGTTCTCCTAACCCTTACCCAACTAGTTTAGGATATGAATACTAGAAGGGCTAATGATAGAAGGATGGAGGGAGACAATGTGGGTCAAGAAGTTCCTCTCCAAGCTCCTCCTCAAGCTCCAATCGATCCCTTGACTGAGAATGTAACCAATGTAGAGTTTAGGTCGGCGTTCCAAGTATTGTCTCAAGCGGTGATGGCCTAAGCCAATAGAGAGGTAGTAGCTCCCGTGAACCCAAATGTGGGTACGGCGTCAGCAAGAGTGAGGGACTTTACAATGATGAACCCTCTAAAATTTTATGGCTCCAAATGTGAGGAAGAGCCTCAAAATTATTTTGATGAGATCTATAAGATACTTGCTATTATGGGGGTGACACCGGTAGAGAAAGCAGAGTTAGTCGCTTATCAACTCAAAGTGGTTGCTCAGATTTGGTTTAATTAGTAGAAAGATACAGGGCCAAAAGGAGTGGGTCCCATAGAGTGGAAGAGGTTCAAAAGTACTTTTCTTGACAGGTTCTTCCCGTTAGAAATGAGAGAGGATAAGGTACTTGAGTTCATCAAATTTCGGCAAAGAAATATGAGTGTGAGGGAGTACGCATTGAGGTTCACTCAACTATCTAAGTATGCTCCTTCCATTGTGGCAGATTGTAGGACCAGGATGAGTAAGTTTGTGTTGGGAGTGTCCAACTTAGTTGTCAAAGAATGCCGCACTATTATGCTTGTTCATTATATGGACATTTCTCGCCTTATGGTGCATGCCCAACAAATTGAGGAAGAAAAGCTTAAGGAAATATCTAGGGAAACAAAGATGGTAAGAACAAATGATGGTAACTTCTCACATTCTAGGTGTGGTGGACGAGGTCGTTCAAGGTTTCGGCAAAGATTCTCCGGGCAAGGTTCTTCAAATGCTTCTCCAAGGCCTAACACTGAAAGGGTGTATAACCCTAAACCTCAAGGATATGGTAGTAAGTCCTCAATAACTACTTGCGCTAAATGTGGGAGAAATTATGAGGGTAAGTGTCTAGCCGACTCCAATGCTTGCTTTGGGTGTGGCAAGATGGGTCACAAGATAATGGATTGTCCCTTGGTTGCTAAGAATGTGGGAGATACTTGTCGTAGGGATCAACCCAACCCCTCATCCGGTGCAAGTGGTTCGGGTGCTAGTTCTCTTAAGCAAAACAAATTCTATGCTCTCCAGACTAGAGGTGATCAATAGAGCTCCCTCGATGTGGTGACCGGTATGTTAAAAGTTTTTCAAATTGATGTGTATGCTTTGTTTGATCTCGGTGCTACCTTGTCTTTTGTGACACCTTATGTGGCTATGAGGTTTGATGTTCTCCCCGAAGTGTTGTTAGAACCTTTTTCTGTTTCTACCCTTGTTGGTGATTCTTTGTTGGCTGAGAGGTATATAAAAAGGGTCCCATCTCCTTATTCCATAGAGTTACTCTTGTTGACTTGGTAGAACTAGACATGATAGACTTCGATGGCATCCTTAGTATGGATTGGTTGCATTCATGTTATGCTTCTATAAATTGTAGAACTAGAGTGGCTAAGTTCCATTTCCCAAATGAGCTTATCCTAGAGTGGAATGGGGGAAATTCCATCCCAAAGAGTCAGGTTATTTCTTGTCTTAAATCTAGAAAGATGATCTCTAAGGGTTGCTTGTACCGTCTAGTGGTAAGGGATGTAGATTCCAAAACCCCTTCTCTTGAGTCGGTCCTTATTGTAAAAGAGTTTCCAGAAGTGTTCCCAGATGATCTACCCCGTATTCCTCCCGAAAGGGAAATAGATTTTGGTATTGACCTTCTTCTGGATACGAAACCTATCTCTATTCCTCCTTATAGAATGGCTCTGGCGGAACTTAAGTTGTTGAAGGTGCAGTTGGAAGATCTATTAGACAAAAGCTTTATCCGACCAAACATCTCGCCATAGGGTGCTCCGGTGTTGTTTGTTAAGAAAAATGATGGTTCCCTCCGAATGTGTATCGATTATCGACAGTTGAACAAGGTGACCATTAAAAACAAGTATCCTCTTCCAAGGGTTGATGATTTGTTTGACCAACTCTAAGGGGCAAGTTATTTCTCTAAAATTTATCTCTGATCGGGTTATCACCAATTAAGGGTGAAAGATGAAGATATTTTGAAAACGGCTTTTAGAACCCGATATGGTCACTATGAGTTTCTAGTAATGTCATTTGGTTTGCCTAATGCTCCAGCAACATTTATGGACTTGATGAATAGGGCTTTTAGGCAGTACCTTGACATGTTTGTGATTGTGTTCATCAATGATATTTTTGATCTATTCAAGGAGTGAGAATGAGCATATTGATCATTTGAGGATCGTATTGCAAATTCTGAAGGAACAACAACTTTTTGCAAATTTTAGCAAATATGAATTTTGGCTAAGATCGGTTGCTTTCCTTGGTCATATTGTGTCAAGCAAATGTATAGAGGTAGATCCTAAGAAGACGGATGCGGTCAAGAGTTTGCCTAGACCTCTATCACCTTTGGACATTAGAAGTTTCTTGGGTTTGGCCGGTTATTATCGACGATTTGTTGAGAGGTTTTCTTCTATTGCCTCTCTATTAACAACTTTGACTCAAAAGAAGGCTAAGTTTGTACGGTCCGAATCATGTGAAAAGAGTTTCTAAGAGTTGAAAGATAGACTTACCTCTGCTTCGGTTTTGACCTTATCAGAGGGTACAAACGGTTTTCTGGTATATTGTGATGCCTCGAGAATTGGGTTGGGATGTGTGCTTATGCAAAACAGAAAGATTATTGCCTATGCTTCAAGGCAACTTAAGGTTCATGAGAAGAATTATACGACCCATGATCTTGACTTAGCGGCAGTGGTTTTGGCCTTAATAATATGGAGGCATTATTTGTATGGGGTGCATGTATATGTGTTCACCCACCACAAAAGCCTATAATATGTGTTTAGTCTAAAGGACTTGAATCTTCGCCAAATAAGGTGGCTTGACTTATTGAAGGATTATGACATGAGTGTCCTTTATACCCTAGGAAAGGCAAATGTAGTAGCGTATGCCTTTCGTCTATGGGTAGTGTTGCTCATGTGGATGATGATAGAAAAGAGTTGGCACGAGATGTGAATAGATTGGCCCGATTGGGTGTTCGATTGGTAGACTCCGCCAAGGGTGGTGTCATGGTCCATAATGGTTCTGAATCATATTTTGTAAGTGATGTGAAAGCTAAACAAAGTCTAGATCCAATTTTGGTAGAATTGACAAAAGCGGTACTCAAGAAGTCTGTTGAGGCTTTCTCTCAAGGCGGAGATGGAGTACTTAGATACCAAGGTCGGTTATGTATTACAAATGTTGATGAGTTAAGGGAACGGATTTTGGCTGAAGCCCATAGTTCTCAGTATTTTATTCACCCGGGAGCCACCAAGATGTACCATGATTTGCGGGAGATCTATTGGTGGAATGGGATGAAAAAAGATATTGTGGGATTTGTGGCTAAGTGCCCAAATTACCAACAAGTAAAGGTTGAGCACACGAAACCGAGAGGTTTATCCCAAGACATCAGTATTCCTAGTTGGAAGTGGGAATATGTGAATATGGACTTTATAGTGGGGTTGTCGCTGACTCGACGCCAATATGACTCGATTTGGGTTATATTAGACCGAATGAAAAAATCAACCGATTTCATTCCCGTCAAGGTTTCTTATGTGGAGGAAGACTATGCCAAGTTGTATTTGACGGAAATGGTAAGATTGAATGGTGTTCCATTGTCCATTATCTCTGATAGAGGTACTCAATTTACTTCTCAGTTTTTGAAGTCATTCCAAAAGGGTCTTGGTACAAAAGTGAAGCTTACCACAATTTTTCACCCACAAACCGATGGGAAAGCGGAGTGAACGATCCAAACTTTAGAGGATATGTTGAGAGCATATGTCATCGATTTCAAGGGAAGTTGGGATGATCAATCGCCATTGATAGAGTTAACTTATAATAATAGCTACTATTTTAGTATTAGTATGGGCCCCCTTTGAAGTTCTTTATAGTAGAAGGTGTAGGTATCCCATAAGAAGGTTTGAGGTGGGTGAGGTTGCTTTGGTTGGACCCGAGTTAGTTCATGAGGCTATGGAGAACGTACGGCTCATTAGAGAGAGGTTTAGAACAACCCAAAGCTGACAAATGATCTATGCCGATGTTAGAAAGAGAGACCTTGAGTTTGAGGTTAGTGATTGGGTCTATTTGAAAATCTCGCCTATAAAGGGTGTGATGAGATTTGGGAAGAAAGGGAAACTTAATCCTTGATATGTAGGCCTGTATCAAATCTTGAGATGTGTTGATAAGGTTCCCTATGAGCTTGATTAGCCAAATGATTTTGCAATGGTGCATCCGGTATTCTATGTCTCCATGCTTAAGAAGTGTGTTGGAGATCCTAGATCCAAAATTTCCCTAGAAGGATTGGGATATAATGAAAGTCTCTCTTATAAAGAAGTACCAGTTGAGATTTTAGACCGGCAAGTTAAAAGATTGATAAACAAGGAAGTTGCTTCCGTGAAGGTATTGTGGACAAACCACTTAGTTAAGGGTGCTACTTGAGAGGTCGAGGCCGATATGAAGTCTCGATATCCTCATCTTTTTCCTTCTACTCTAGATTAAGGTAATGAGTTTCCTCTTGGATTGTTTATGATTTGAAGTAATGTCTGATTTAGATGTTCCCTTGATTTCTTTATGTTATGCATGTTCATGAAAACTTATGTTTTGAAAGAAAATGAGTTGTGTGATTGATTTTCCTCTTGTTGTAGTGCATTGAATACAAGTTTCCCATAGACTCCATGAGATGAATTGATGAACATGTTTAGAT
>JAJOOH010000487.1:0-16037 GCA_029582605.1 Solanum gracilifrons | reverse complement strand
GGTAATTCTTCTTTATTACCTTCGAACTTATTTTTCTTGTAAATTTTATTTTTGGTGTTATAAAAGAGGGTTAAATATGTGAATTTAGGTGAATTTATGATCAGTTTTAAGGCGTTACAATGATTGCGTGACAATTATTATCTTTGCCGGCAATAGAAAAAGCCACAAATATGCTTGTTTCTAAGGTGGCTTTAATGGCAATAGTAAAGGCCGCTAAATAAATGCCGCTAAAAGTAATTACTTTTAGCGGCAATAATAAGGGTCTTTACTGGCACTCAACATAAATGCCACTAAAGGCTTTAGCGACATTGGATCCAATGGCATTTAATCAAATGCCGGTAAATGTATTTGTGGCATTAAATATTGCCGCTAAAAGGAAAATCAATTGCCGCTAAAGGTTTCTTTTGGTGTAGTGATTGACCGTCTGAGTTTATTGATCATTTTGATCATAGACTGCTCATCTTTAATATATTGGTGCAAAGTTGGATGTGGCCAGGAGATTTATAATCGAAGGTACCAGTTAGTTCAAGTTCAATTATATAACTCTTAGTTCTTGCAATGTTTTAAATGAGACATAAGGTAAGGATTAGCTTCTAATTCTTTCTCTAAATGACCAAATAGAAGATTCAAGAAGTAGTTAAATGCCGACTCTTTCTTTTCCATCTCACCACCCTATTAGGAGGATCAACAATGTTTGCACTAACCCTCCAACATACACTCAAACCAGCCTACCGATTATCGGTGGAAATGTTCAACCACTTGAGTATGCCTAACTTGTTTGAGATTTTTCTTTTCAGGGTTTCCCTATATGCATTTTGAATCTGAATAAAACCTTTTTTATTTTGGGCAACTGCTGCATATTACAAGTATTGATCATGATGCTCAAACTTTGGGACAAAAATACCTCATGTGTGTCTAGAATCTTGAAGGAAAATCACAATATTTTAGGAACATTTGTCACCATGACCATTTAATCCTGATAAAACATTCCAGATTTATAAGTTAAAAGCTAAAAATCATATGTTGAGAACCCTCTGTTTGAGGATAATAATTTTATTTTTATGTAATGGAAAATGGGTTATCCCTTAGATGATAAATTCTATTACATCCTTCCTAAGACATATTTTAGAAAACCATGTAAATAGAAGATGAAATAGAGTATATAATTTCCTGACATCTAAGTGTAACTTCTTGAAAGTCGGTTCAAGCACTACAGGGAATGAAAGAGGTTAGTGAATGTCACTATTTACGGCTTAGATTGAGGAGTGCCTAATCTTCAAGGAAGTATTAGAATATAACTACGATTACATCTGTTCCAAACAAGGAAGGATTAATAAATATGTATATGACAGGAGAATAATTCCCTATTCTTCCATCAAATATCCTGGCTGTTCGCTATTATGAAATATATAACAGTGGTACTGATTTTCTGTCCGACCATCATATATTCTGCTTATGCGTTACTAAGTTAACCAATTAAACTCGTGTTTTTTCCATGGAGCTAACTTCAAAAAAAGACATCAACACTTAGCTTACATGCACGAGAGAGTGGTGGCTTTTGAAATTCAATAAACCACTACTGTTACAAGAAACGTTACATGGAGCTACATAAACAATGGTATCCATAACTCCAAGTGAGCTAAACTGATGTAGATCCGATTAATTACTGAATTCAGGAATGAGTTTCTCTAAACCAATATCACCCAAATGAGCTGTGAGTTCTTTATCAAGAAGATTGTTCTGTTGTTTTTTTATCACAGTGAATCATGGGTGTTTGACACTCATTGTTAAGATAATGAAGCGCATACGCCACATCTATTATTATATTCATTCTCTGAAGTATGGTACAACTACTCTTCTCATGTATCTCCTTCTCTTGCATGAACTGAAAGACTAAGGCCTTAAAGTCATTTCCCTTGAAATCTGAAATTGAGCATACACTGATGACCTTGACAAGGTTCCGGTGCCTTATGTTTTTCAATGCCTATAATTTTCCTAAGAAGACTTTTGAAGAACCTTCATGCTGGAATTTGAGTACTTTGACAACAACAACCGTTCCATCAGAAGCAAAAGCTCCCTTGTAAGCAGTTCCGAAATTGCAAGAGCCAATAAGATTTTCAGCAGAAAATCCACCAGTTGCAGTGCAGAGCTCTTCATAAGAAATGTTGGGGTAGAAACGTGCAGATTTAGACCTATCTTCAGGTGCTGGTTGGTCTTTCAAATTTTAAAATATTTCGGTGACAAGAACCTCAAGTAGAGTAAGGAAGTAAGATTTACAATGAAGAGAGGGATTGGCCCTGATAGATTATTTAGGGAAAGATCCAAGGATTGGAGATCCGGAAAATCTTCTACAATGGGAATGGTCCCTTGGAGGGAGTTTCCCTTCAAATAGATCTCCCATATGGCCAAGCATTTCCAAGAGTTCGTTGTGAGAGAAATCAAGATAAGTAAGATGACCTCCAAAGTTTGTCAACCTTCCAATAGAATCTAGAATGCTACCTCTAAGATTGTTGTTACTCATCTCGAGTAGATTCAAATTCACCAGGTTTGACATCTCTCTGGGTATGCTTCCACTAATGATGTTTCCGTAGAAGAGTAGGCCTTGTAACTGACTAGAAAGATTGATTGTTGAATGAGGTAATGTACCTACAAACTGGTTGTCTCCAAAATGGAGCATTTGTTGAATGCTGCAGTTGGTAATAGAATTTACAATGTCAAGGCCATCATGCTTATCGTGTCCCAGTTGGTTACTTCAAAACAACAAATTCTGCAAGTTATGGAACCCTCGGGTATATTTCCAGTGAAATTGTTTATAGGAAAATCAAGCTCTAGCAATTTTGAAGCATTGGCCAAAGAGGACAGTATGGAACCAATGAATTGGCATTTCTCCAAGTAATGTATTAGGAGATTAGGGAAGTAGTTGCGTAAATCGAATCTGAGATTACCAGAAGAGTTGTTAAAGAAGCTGGCACTTGTCCCTCTAGATTGTTGTACGATAAATACAACTCTTCTAAAGATGTATGATTTCTAATAGAACCTGGAAAGAGTCCTGTCAGGTTTGACTTCTGATATACAACTTAGTTAGGAATTTTCCCCACAAGAGTGTTGTGTTCTAGGACAAGGCTATTGAGCTTAACACAATGTGATAGATTAACTGGAATTTCCCCTATTAGATAGTTGAAGCTCAAAATCAGGTTTTGAAGCCTTAACAGCCTGCTGAGTTGTTGAGGAATTTTTTCATGGAAGGCATTTTCTGCAAGGTCAAAAGAATTGATCAAAGAGAGATATCCAGTATGACCTGAGATCGTACCTTCCAACCTCAGCCCTTTGAGATTCAAATGGATGACTCTTCCCTGTCTCAGGTAACATTTTACTCCAGTCTACTGACAGAAATAAACAGTATCATTCCAAGAGATGGAAACTCTTGATGGGTCCTCAGTTATTTGGGATTTGAATCAAATTAAGGCAAGTTTGTCAGTTACATTGCCAAGAAAAACAGCAGATGCAGCCTATTTAGAGAAAATATGAATAAAAACACAAGAAACACAGTATGGATAACCGGAAAGGTGTGGCAGTTAAAACTCGCTGCGAAAATTTCCATTCTGGAAAATGTCAAACACCAAAGGGTGATACCTCTCTAAAATGTTGTTTTTGGTATCTGAGCGCCACTTCATGGTTTATTGACAAAAAATTGACAAATACGCACAATTATAAACAAGTTGCCAATGACATACTGACAAAAAATATATTATGTTAGCATTTTCATCAAGATTGATTCTGACTTTGGTGCTTGATCCACCTAATATTTTCTTATAATATCCTATACATCATGATCCTTTTTATGACGTGAAATCCAATATATATGGCCTTTAGTCCTCCTGTTTATTGGCGCAATTATTGGTTCATAAGTGATAGTAGTGTTCTAGCTTTTGATACAAAGAAAGAAGAGGTTATACTAATTGACCATCCTGACTTTATTGATCTTCATGTGCATAACTATGCATAAATCACGACCAACCGAAATTTGCCACAGAGGCAAACACAATGATCGATAAACTCAAAACAGTCAATCAATATATCAACTACTCTCTTTGTATCAAAAGGTAGAACATACTGTCACTTATTAGACTATAAAATTTCTCCAAAAAACATGTGGACTACCACAAACCAAATAGTTGAAAGTATCCCCAATCAGTTGGATTTCACGCCATAATTCAGATCGCTCTGATGAAAGTAGGTGAAATTTATATAACAAGTTGAAATTTCCAGCCAACATATTGATGGTTACCAATTTGCATAGAATTAAATTCGGGCAAAGAAATGATTTTATTAAAATAATGAATATGTTATTTATACAAGACATTGCAACAAAAGGATTAGGAAATAAATCGATACAATTCTTAATTCAATTAAATGACCATTGTAACACTTCATATGCTCGAAAGACCAGTTTGCAGTAATCAGAAGTTGCAGGTGCCACCGACGAGCACCACCCACGGACCGTAGGGTGACCCACAGACCGTAGGGTGACCCACGGACCGTAGGTGGGGTCCGTGGATGACCACCTGCACGCCTCCCTAGAAAACTCAGACAGAACATTCTAAGGCGTACCCACGGCCGAACCCATGGACCGTAGGTGAGACCACGGGCCGTGGATCTTGACCCTCAGGACCACTTCTCTGAAAGACAACAACGGTTGACAGGACAGACCGTGGGTCAGTCTACGGTCCGCCGGTTGGCCCCGACATATTTTAAGTCAAGGGTCGTTTGGTCTTTTTCTTATATGTTGGATCCCTAAAATACGTCGTTTAACCCCTTAACTATGTCGTTTTAGTTTGTTTAAGCCCAGTAACTTAATTAGAACTTACCCTAGTCAACTCATTCTCGAAAAATTCATCAAGTTGAACAAAAAGAAGGAGAAAGAGTCGACCAAGCCCTCTTTAACAACGCAACGAGTTTTCTTTAGTTCGACCCCAAAATTGAAAGATTTCTCCGTGAATTTCGTCAATTGGTATGTGGGATTTCACTAGTAGGTTCCTTTTACCTATTAGGTCCCTATAATTGAGTCAGATTCTTGATTCTCTATATCATGTTAGACCTAGGGTTTCTAGAATTTTAGATTTATGTTGTGATTCAACTGTTAGACTAATCCAAATAAGATTATCATATTTTCATGGAATTATTGCTTAGTTTTTGCTTGAAACTCAGAACCCTAGTTATGTAGATTCATTTAGTTCATGAATACACTTGCTAGATCAGTTTATTCAGATATACATGTCTCAGTTAAGAATGTTTCATTATCAGCATATTAGTGTTGCATTTTCTGTTAGCATGTCAATATTTTGAGCTATTCAGTATTACAGAACTTCAGTCATAATGTGTTATTTACATAATCAGTTGGGAGTATCCTTAATACCAAGTGGACTAAGGGTCAGTCACCCTCATAGTCCCAGAACTACGTGCCCCCGTAGGATAAGTCCCCTCTGTGGGCAACATATTTAATGATCACACAAGTCATACCTTTATACACCTGGCAAGGTAAATTGGGTCCTCTCGAATGGGAGATACATTGGACTCCACGGATAGCTCTCGTGGTTTTATATCGGTTAACAGTAGCTCCTACAATTATATTCTAGTACATTGACCAGGTTATTAGTATAGTTCAGTATTCAGTCTCAACATATCATGTACTTGGTCATTGTATTGAGTTAGCTCAGTATTGAGTATGATTCAACATTTCCATCATGTTCAAATTATATCATTGCTCTTATTGCTTTGTTCAATTATGTATGTATTGTTTAGTTTTATCCTATCCTGCATGCTAAGTACCTTTCAAGTACTAACGCATACTCTGCGCTACATCTTCTCGTGATATATGTTTAGGTCCTTAGCATTCAGATCACACATAGATTGGTTCCAATCTCTAAATTAGCAGCATCAATACTGAGTCCTCATTCTTCGAGGACGGTTTACATTTTTTCTATTCAGTCAATTTGTTTTAGTTTCAGTTTTTCTAGATGTAGCTGGGGCATGTCCCAACATCTCTAATTAGTAGAGGCTTTTAATCAGACATAATACTAGATTTAGTTTTAGGTTTGAGTTTGACCTTTTGGTTGTCATTAAAATCATTTTTATATATTCAGAATTAGAATGGGTATTCCCTATAATTTCTATTTATGATATGGTTTAAGCTTCTGTAAAAAATTATCTTATTTCAGTTATCTTAGGATGCTTATGATATGCCAGCAGGGTTAGCTAGGGGTCACTCGTGATCGTAGGTCTCGTGTTTATGTGTAAGGGGTAGCCTCGGGGCGTGACAAACTTTATATCAGAGCACTAGGTTCATGAGTCCTAGGATGTTTGAAAATCTGCACTAAGTAGAGTCCTTTTCGTGAGTGTGAAACGTGCAACACCTATGAAGGTGAGGCTACGAAGTGTTTTAGGAAAAACTTCACTTTATTGATATTGTTATTGTCCGTTGGTATGATCTCCTTTCTAATCCATCGTTATGAATTTCAGATCATGCCTCCTCCTAGAGCTTACTCGAGGAATGCTAATGCATGCAATGTTGAGGCAGTTCCTCCAGTCCCAGATCAGAAAGTTTCCAATGCAGAGTTTCAGAATGCTATTCAACTTTTGGCCTAGAGTGTAGCTAATCAATGCTAGAGGTGGATCAGTGGCAGCTAGGGTCCGTGATTTTGTTAGGATAAGCCCACCAATGTTTCTGGGGTTGCATGTTGTTAAGGATACACAGAACTTCATAGATGAGGTCAAGAAAATATTTGGAGTGACGCAAGTGACTAGAAATGATAGGGTAGAGTTGGCATCCTACCAGTTTAATAATGTGGCTCATATATGGTTTACACAGTGGAAAGACAACTGGGATGAGAATACCACTCCTGTGACTTGGGACTATTTTACCAGAGCTTTTCTAGACACATTTTTCCCAAGATGGTTGAGAGAGGTTAAGGCTTAGGAATTCATGAATTTTAGGCAAGGTTGCATGACAGGCCAAGAGTATGGAGTTAAGTTCACCCAACTCTCCAGGTATGCTCCATATATAGTTGCCGATTCCAGGACCCAGATGAGTAAGTTTCTATTTGGGGTATCTAACTTGGTGAGAACAAAGTGTAGAAATGCTATGTTGTTGGATGATATGAACAACTCTAGGCTCATGACTCATGCTCAGCAGGTTGAAGAAGATAAGCTTAGGGAACAGGCTAAGGATATAAAAAAGGCTAGGACTTGTAATTATGAGTACTCTCGGCAGAAATTGGGTGGTGGAAATAGCTTGCAGTTTTAGCAACTGTGTTCAACCCCAACACCTTCATCATCTAGTGTTAGATCTTCCATAAAGGTAGGTCATAAGGCTCTAAGTCTCAGGGAAGTGCTTCAGTTACTAGAACCCACCCCACTTGTCCAAAGTGTTGTAAGAACCATCTGGGCGAGTGTCTTGTAAGGAAATATGGATGTTTTGGGTGTGGTCTGATTGGTCACAAATTGAGGGATTTCCCTTCTTCTCAATAGGGACAGGGAGATAACAATGGCAGGGCTTAGTCTACAACTTCAGCAGCACCAACATATCGCACAACTCAGCAGGATAACTCATCTAGTACAGAACAAGTTGTATGCTCTCAGGGTCACCAAGATCAAGAAGATTCACCTGATGTGGTTACTAGTACGTTGTGAGTCTTTCATTTAGATGTTTATGCTTTGTTAGATCCATGGCTACTCTTCCTTTGTAACTTCATATATAGTAGTGAACTTCAGTGTCAGTCTAGAAAGCTCTCCGAACCCTTCTCAGTCTCTACTCCAGTCGATGACACAGTTATAGCTAGAAGGGTATACATAAATTGCTCTGTCACAGTCTCCTAGAAAGTCACCTCAACAGATCTTGTAGAGTTAGAAATGGTAGATTTCGATATCATTCTAGGCATGGATTAGTTACATTGTTATTATGCCTCAGTCGATTGTAGAACTAGCATCTAAAATGGAAGGATAGTAGCTCAGTGCCTATGAGTCGATTCATTTCTTACCTTAAGGCTAGAAAAATGATCTCTAAGGGTTATCTCTATAATCTAGTTTGGGTTAAGGATTTAAGCTCCGAAACCCAACTATTGAGTCAGTTCCAGTAGTTAATGAGTTCCCAGAAGTATTTCGAGAAGATCTTTCCAGAGTTCGTCCCGAAAGGGAAATCAACATCGGAATTGATCTCCTTCAGGATACCCAGCCTATTTTTATTCCTCCTTATAGAATTGCTCCAGCTGAGCTTAGAGAATTGAAGGAGCAGTTGAAAGACCTTCTAGATAAGGGCTTCATCAGACCTAGTATTTCCTGATGGGGTGCACCAGTGTTGTTCGTGAAAAAAGAAAGATGGTTCTCTCAGGATGTGCATCGACTATCGGCAGTTGAACAAAGTCACAATCAAGAATAAGTACCTTATCCCCAAGATTGATGACTTGTTCGACCAACTTAAGGGTGCTAGTCATTTCTAGAAGATAGACTTCAGATTCGGTTATCATCCACTATATGCTAGAGATAGTAACATTCCGAAAATAGCCTTCACAACTCGTTATGGTCATTACGAATTTGTAGTTATGTCATTAGGACTAACCAATGCTCTTGCAGCTTTCATGGATTTGATGAACACGGTGTTCAAGAAATATTTGGACTTGTTCATTATTGTCTTTATGAATGATATTCTCATTTACTCTAAGAATGAGGAAGGCAATGCGACTCATTTGAGGCTTGTCCTTTAAACTCTAAAAGATCGCTAGTTATTCGCTAAGTTTATCAATGTGAGTTTTGGTTGCAATCAGTTGCTTTTCTTGGGCATATAATATCTAGCGAAGGGATCCAAGTAGATTCTCAGAAAATAGAGGCAGTGACAAAATGGTCTAGACCTACCTCTCAAACAAATATCAGAAGTTTCTTGGGTCTAGTGGGTTATTACCGAACGTTCATGGTAGGATTTTCATCCATAGCTTCTCCATTGACTAAGTTGACTCACAAAAAGGTTATGTTCCATTGGTCAAATGATTGTGAGAAGAGCTTCTCAGAACTAAAAACTATGTTGACTACAACTCCTGTCTTGAGTCTACTAGAGGGTTCAGACGGTGATGTGATCTATTGTGATGCATCCAGAGTCGGCCTAGGTTATGTGTTGATACAGCGAGGTAAGGTTATAACATATACTTCTAGACAACTTAAGGTGCATGAGAAGAACTATCTGACTCATGACCTCGAGCTTGCAACCGTATTATTTGCACTTAAAATTTGGAGACATTACTTGTATGATGTTCACGCAGATGTGTTCACAGACCATAAGAGCCTTCAATATGTGTTCACCCAGAAAGAGTTGAATCTTTGCTATAGGAGATGGCTTGAGTTCCTCAAGGACTATGATATAAATGTGCTCTACCATCCAAGTAAGGCCAATGTAGTAGAAGACGCTCTTAGTAGACTATCTATGGGTAGTTTAGCGCATATTAGTGAAGAAAGGAAAGAACTAGTAAAAGATTTTTACTGGCGGTCTCGTTTGGGAGTTCGCCTTATGAGCATATCAGATGGAGGTGTAACAGTTCAGAATGGGTCAGAATCTTCATTGGTAGTGGAGGTGAAGGAAAAGCAAGATAGTGATCCTATATTGCTTCAGCTGAAGGTTGCAGATCATCAGGAGAAAGTTGAGATTTTCTCCCAAGGGGGAGATGGTGTGCTTCGATATTAGGGTCGTTTATGTATTCCTAAGGTAGGTGAGTTGAGGCAACATATTCTTCCAAAAGTCCATAAATCAAGGTATTCTACTCATCTATGTGCAACTATGATGTACCATTATTTGTGGGACATCTTTTAGTTGAATGGTATGGAAAGGGATATAGCATATTTTGTGGCTAAGTGCCCTAATTGTCAGTAGGTAAAGGTAGAACATCAGAAACCAGGAGGTATGACTCAAGAGATTAACATTCCTACATGGAAGTTGGAAGTGATCAACATGGACTTTATTACAGGTTTACCTCGTACTCACAGACAACATCACTCCATTTGGGTGATAGTTGACAGAGTTACTAAGTCTGCACACTTTTGGGTTGTTAAGACTACATATTCGGCGGAGTACTATGCCAAGCTTTACATTACTGACATAGTCAGGTTGCATGGGGTTCCTTTGTCTATCATCTCAGATAGAGGTCCTCAGTTTACCTCTTATTTCTGGAAGTCTTTTTCAAAAGGTGTTGGTACTCTGGTTAATATTAACACATCATTTCATCTATAGACAGATGGTCAGGCATATTGTACCATTCAAACCTTAGAGGACATTTTGAGATCTTGCGTGATCGACTTAAAGGGTAGTTGGGGTGATCACCTTCGTCTTATAGAGTTCGCCTACAATAATAGTTACAATTCCAGCATTCAGATGGCCCCTTATGAGGCATTGTATGGGCGTAGATTTAGATCTCCAGTTGGTTCATTTGAAGTAGGTAAAACAACCTTGATAGGGCTAGATTCGGTTCATGATGCTATTGGAAAAGTTCAGCTCACATTAGATAGACTTAAGACAGCCCAGAGTCGCCAGAAGTCCTATGAAGATGCAAGGAGAAGGGACTTGGAGTTCCAAATTGATGATTGGGTTTTCTGGAAAGTGTCACCTATGAAGGGGGTGATGAGATTTGACAATAACGGGAAGCTCAGTCCTAGATATGTAGTCTTTTATATGATTTTGAAAAGAATTGGTAAAGTTGCTGATGAATTAGAGTTGTCAGCAGAAAAAACAGCAGTGCATCCGGTATTTCACATTTCATTGTTGAAGAAGAGTGTGGGTTATCCAGCATCCAGAGTACAATTGGAAAGTGTGGTTGTGAATGATAGTCTCACTTATGAGGATGTGCCAGTTGAGATTCTTGATCGTCAGGTTCGAAGGTTGAGAAACAAAGAAGTCTCTTTAGTGAAGGTTTTGTGGAGGAGTCAGTCCATAGAGGGAGCTACTTGGGAAGCAGAAGCATGCATGAAGGCCAAGTATCCTCATCTCATTGATAATTAGCATCAGTCTTAGTATCATGTTTCTTCATTTATACTTACATTTTCGGTGTATTTGTATGTTCTTGGAACTTAATTTAGTCAGATTTCAGTTTTTAGTACTTAGTGGTAGGGTTTTCAGCTCTTTCCCTCAATTTTCAGCTAGTTTAGTATTCATTCGAGGACGAATGTTCCTAAGGGAGAGATAATGTAACACCTCGTATGCTAGAGAGACCAGTTTCAAGAAATTAGAAGTTACATGTGCCACTGACAGGCACCACCCACGGACTGTAGGGTGACCCACGGACCGTAGGTGGGGCCTGTAGATGACCACCTGTAGCCCTTCCCAGAAAACTCTGACAGAATATTCTAAGGCACAACCCACGATCGGACCAATGGACAGTAGGTCAGACCACGATCCGTGGTACTGGTCCGTGGATCGTGACCCTCAGGACCCCTTGACAGACCGTGGGTCAGTTGACTGTCCGTCGGTCAGTCCGTCTGTTGGCCATGACAGCTTTTAAGTCAGGGGTCGTTTTGTCTTTTCCTTATACGTTGGACCCCTAAACTACGTCGTTTTAGTCAATTTTATCCTAGTAACTTAATTAGAACTTACCCTAGTCAACTCTTTCTCCAAAAAATCATCAAGTTGAACCAAAACAAGGAGAAAGAGTCGACCAAGCCCTCTCCAAGAACGCATTGATTTTTCTTCAGTTCCAGCCCCGAAATCAAAATATTTCTCCGTGAATTTCATCACCAGGTATGTGGGATTTTATTAGTGGGCTCTTTCACTTATTAGGTCCCTAGAATTCAGTCAGATTCTTGATTCTATTTATCATGTTAGACCTAGGGTTTCTTGAATTTCAGATTTATGTTGTGATTCAGCTGTTAGACTAATACAAATCAGATTATCATGTTTTCATGGAATTATTTCTTAGTTCTTGCATGAAACTCGAAATCATAGTTTTGTAGATTCGTTTAGTTCATGAATTACACTTGCTAGGTCAGTTTATTCAGATATACATGCCTCAGTTAAGAATGTTTCATTATCAACATATTAATGTTGCATTTTCAGTTAGCATGTCAGTATTTTGAGCTATTTAGTATTACATAAATTCAGTCATAACATGTTATTTACATAATCAATTGGGAGTAGGCTTAATATCGAGTGGACTAAGGTTCAGTCACCCTCATAGTCCCAAAACTACGTGCCAACGTAGGATAGGTCCCCTCTGTGGGCAACATATTTAGTGATCACGCCAGTCCTGCCTTTATACCCCTAGCAAGGTATATAGGGTTCTCTCGATGGGGCGATACATTGGACTCCACTGATACCTCTCGTGGTTTTGTATCGGTTAACAGTAGCTCCCACAGTCAGATTCTAGTGCATTGGCAAGATTATTTATATAGTTCAGTATTTAGTATCAGCATATCATGAACTTGGTCATTGCATTCAGTTAGCTTAATATTTAGTATGTTTCAGTTTTTCTATCATGTTCAGATTATATCATTGCTCTAATTGCTTCGTTCAGTTATGTATGTATTATTCAGCTTTTTCATATCCTGAATAATCTGCTCGTGATGTAGGTTAAGGTCCACAACATTCCGATCATGCATTGATCGATTCCCAATCTCGAGTTCCGCAACATCGCTGGTGAGTTTTCATTCTTCGAGGACGATTGCCATGATTTCTATTCAGTCAATTTGTTTTACTTTCTATTTTGCTAGAGTTAGCTGGGAAATGTCCCAACATCTCTAATTAGTAGAGCCTTTTATTCAGAAATAGTACTACATTTAGTTTTAGTTTTGAGTTTGACCTTTCGATTGTCATTAAAATCATTTTTAAATATTCAGACTTAGAATGGATATTCCCCATCATTTCTATTTATGATATTTTTTAAGCTTCCGCACAGAATTATCTTATTTTAGATATCTTAGTATGCTTATGATATGCCAACAAGGTTAGCTTCGAGTCACTCGTGATCCTAGGTCCCGTGTTTACGTCCCGGATGTAGCCTTGGGGAGTGACAACCATCTTTATACTTATGAATAAGGATCAAGAAAGAAAATCAATACAATTAATCAAAACAAATGACAATCTTTACCATTATGAATAAAGATGAGGACAAAAATCAATACAATGAATCAATACAAATTTTAAACATATGACTCTTCCGTGTCTCATGCTACATTTCACTCTAGTCCACTGACAGAAATAAACAGAATTATTTCAAGAGATGAAAACTCTTGATGGATCCTCAGTTATTTGGGATTTTTATTAAAGGCAAGTTGTCAGTTTCATTGCCACCTGATGCAGCATGTTGTAGAGAAAATGAGAATGTAAACACATGAAACACAGTATGGATAGCCCGAAAGGTGTGGATGTTCAAACTCGCTACGAAAATTTCCATTTTGGAAAATGACAAGAACTAAAAGATGATACCTCTCAAAAATGTTTATTTTGGTATTAGCGATTTGGAGCACCAATACGTGATATAAGATGCACAATTCTATAAAAGGCTGCCAATGACATTGACAAAAAAAAAATTTGTTAGCAATTTTCTTCAAGATTGATTCTGACTTTGGTGCTTGATCCACCTTATCTTTTCTTTAGAGTATGCATTAAATTATTCATCTCTTGAAAAAGTTACAACCTTCTGGTGCAAGGTAAGGACATATCAACTAATATTTTTCTTAATCAAGAGTCAACTCACCATCATTTCTCTGTAGAACTATTCTATTTGAGTATACTCCCCATCTTTTCTCTATAAGTTCATTGATTCAGAATAGGATATACTGGAGTTGCTATATTTTTTATTATGAATAAAATACACTTTTCTGGTCTTCTTTTCTCACATCGGTGGGGATGGATCTTTTGGTCTCCTTATATCAACTTGACAATCCTCCGATCACCAACAATACATAGTTTGTGTAATCATGTATTTCAAAATTTGTATTGATTTAACATTGTTCTAAGATAGTCATCAATGCTCACATCCTCTTTTCTATATTTTTTCGAGGGGCTTAACGATAATTGTAGCTATGATTTGTCTGGAATATAATACGTGGATGATGCATTAATAAATATCTAAACATTCACAAATAATAAACTAGCAAAAAGTTTCTGCACCCACTTATATATATTGGGAATTAAGAAAACTAAACAACAATCATCCAAGGAAAGAATTAGAGCTAATTAACACATTTAATAGTTTGATGCATACTATATATCTAGTAGTGTCCAATTCATTCTGCTGTTTACATTTTCTCAATTCATATTCCCCATACAAATTTGTTGTATCCTCAACCTCAGTAGCTTGTTCATCACATACCACATTGATGATCAAGTCTTGCTTGCTGTATATTTTCTATATAAGGTCAAAACAACATAGCGTTGATAATTCCCACAACCTCTTGATCCTTTTTATGACGTGAATTCAATTGATAAGCTTTACTTTGAACTCTATGTCCTTTAGTAGTCCACTTGTTTATTGGCGCAATTATTTGCTCATAAGTGATAGTAGTGTTCTAGCTTTTTATACAAAGAGAGAAGAGGCTATACTAATTGACCTTCACGATGATCGATTGAAGCGAACATAATGATCGATAATTTCAAAACAGACAATTAGTATATCATCTATTCTTTTTGTATCAAAAGGTAGAACATTACTGTCACTTATGTGAGGAGATAAAAATTACAACAATTAATATGTGGACTACCAAAGACCAAATAGTTTATAGTATCCCTAATCAGTTGGATTTCACGCCATAAATCAGATCGCTCTTATGAAAGTACGTGAAATTTGTAGAACTAATTGAAATTTTAAGCCAACATATTGATGGTTAAAATTTTATATTGATTTAAACTCGGGCAAATAAATGATTTTATTAATAATGAATAGGGTATCTATGCAGGAGGGTGGAACATAATGATCAGGAAAGAAATCAAAATAATTATTAATTAAACTAAATGACAATCTTTACCGTTATGAATAAGGATCAAGAAAGAAAATCAATACAATCAATCAAAAACAAATGACAATCTTTACAGTTATAAATACGGATCAAGAAAGAAATCAATACAAGCAATCAAAATATATGATAATCTTTACCGTTATGAATAAGCTAAAATAGAGAAACTAAATTTTTTGTCTTCATCATCTTTAGAAAATGCCTATTAAAAATAAGCTGACACTCTTTATAATTAATAAAAAAATATTACTTATCCCTCTTATTAAATAATAAATTATACTTATGAATTTAACATTTTTGATTTCTGATAATCATGATCACTTTTTGTTACTGCATTCATGCTATAATTATTGTATGCTCCTTTGAGCTTCTAGTACTATTGAACTCATCCATTGCCAATCTCTTCATATACTTTGCCTTATTTATAATAATAACATGTTTAATTTTATACCCTATTTTAACTCGAAGGCAAACAATCTACAACATATTAGTGAATTAGGACACCTATTTTGCTAAAGTGATGCTAAGTTAACTTTGAATTATTGATTAAACTTATGAAATTATAGGTAACAAGTCTAATTATCTTGAAGGGGAGACACACATACTTTAAAAATCAGTTAAAAATGATTAGCTGGACAAAACATAGGTTAATTAGTTAAAAAAACAGCAAATTTAAAAGGAATATGTTATAAATACTTGGTAAAATATTTGTGATATTTATCTTGAAAATAAAATCCCTCATATTTTGCAACAAATCAGAAAAGTAATAAAACAAAAGTAGATCAAAGAAACCTTTATCCAAGGAGTCGAAAACTTATCCATCTTTAGTAAAAGTTCACGTCACCCTTTTTTGGAATGGCTTAAAACTTTCCAACAAACTTGTTCATTAGACATTTCATAACCAAAAGCTTTTCAGTGAAGGGACTTAGGGCCCGTTTGGCCATGCGATATGGTATCATGATATGGAATCATGAGATGAAATTGAAGGTTTGTTTGGACATGCGATATGGAATTTTTGTGTTGTATATTTTCTCATAAACATAAAAATCCCATAA
>JAJOOH010000486.1:0-46913 GCA_029582605.1 Solanum gracilifrons | reverse complement strand
TTATTATAAAACATCTAACTTAAATCACCAAATTTAGTATATCTTCTATATTTTAAATTGTATTATATTATTTATATTATATTATATTATATTAAAAACAATCACCTTTTCACATTGAAGGGTTGTGACATTTCCAAAGATTTATAACTTTTCTGATGAGTTGTGGACTTTTCGAAGGGTTGTGACTTTTTACATGGTTGCAACTTTTCAAAGAGTTGTGACTTTTCTGAAGGGTTATGACTTTTTCAAAGAGTTATGACTTTTCCCATGAGTTGTTACCTTTTTCAAGGATTGTGACTTTTCTAATGAGTTTTGACTCTTTTATGATAATGGACAATAAGCATTCTTTCATACAATACCCTTTGTTGGTTATAAAACGAGGGGTTTTCTAAAAATTTTAGACTACATTTTTTAAAAGCATTGTTCTTCTTCTTCATCTTCTCAAAACACCCAATTAAGTATATCTTCTATATTTTATAGTATATTTATTTATTTATTTATTTATACTGTAATTTATTATATTAAAAGAAGACATCCTTTCACATTGAATGATTACGACTTTTCTAAAGAGTTGTGGCTTTTCCAATGAGTTGTGACCTTTCTGAAGAGTTGTGACTTTTATTATAAGAAAAAATATGCACATGCTCATACTACCATTTTCTAACTATAAATGGAGGGATTTTGTCACATTTTTAAACTACGGTTTTTTTATGCTTTCTATTCTTCTCTTCTTAAAAACTCAAGTTTGATTTACAAACATTGACAATCTCAAAGTTCAGTGAAATTTGAACACTCCCTAACATGAATGTTACTAAAAACATCAAATTTAGTATATCTTCTATATTTTATATCAATATTCATTTATATTATATTAAAAAGCGCCCGCATCTGAAATACTGGAGCACAACTCTAGCAGCAAAGGGAAGTCCTTTGATTCCCAAGCTACATTTTCTGAGCTTGAGGATGACCAACCTCTGCAATCCCGGCATGATGAGATTCATTCCAGAGTTTGCCAGGATTCTTCTAGGATCCCAGAGGCCACCCCTCATGCTGCTGATATAGTTCCAGCTACGACACAGACGGTGGTTCCCGAGCCACCTATTCAGGGTCCTCCTCCCCAGCTACTAAACAGGCTAAAGGCCGAGGGACAAAGGAGGATTCTGGAAGAAAAATTGTTGTCTACAAAGGGCCTAGTGGGCAGATATTCAAGGGAGAGGGACACACTCTGGTACCATCGCTTCGATATTTTCACAAGGCCCCGAGGCTCGTACATCCCCATCTGGGTTAGTGAGTTCTATGCTGCATATAGTGAGCTCGTTACTCATGGGAAAAAAAGGCCAACACCTTCAGACCGGTGAAGTTTGTGGTGATCCGGGGGAGAGAAGTAGGGTGTAGATGTCTTCACATAAATGTTGTACTTGATAGAGCCACGGGGATCGAGTATGATTATGAGGGGCTAGCTACAACACAGGCCCTAGATGATATGAAGGGTTGGCTTGCTCCTGCAACTCCCCTCAAAATGAAGTAGGATAAAGTAGAGTCTCACATGGGTTTTATGCATTAATAACTTGTTAAAATAATGAAGAATATCCCTTTTAGTTAGTTTTAAAGAGTTTGGAAGTCAAACGTCAAGCAACTCCAAGTGTCTTGAGAAGTAAACTTGAATCCTCAACGACCCGAACCTAAATGTTTGGGAAAGAGGGAGAAAATATGGGTTATTACAACACACGTACTAAGGATGGCTACTATGCATAAAAACCATTGAAACATGCATAAAAGGACATTTAGTCAAAAACATGCCTTTTACCAAGTAAATCCAATATGCACACAAAGTAAGCCTCATAGTCCAAACCAACATAATATCATCCCAACATGTAGACAACCCAAGCAATACTAGTACAATGCAAAGAATAGAACCCCATAACCCTATTCAAAGTCAAGTATCACATTAAGCATCCTACTTCTTGCATACATTCATACGATCATATCCCATCATAACTTACGATATTCATAATGATCATACATAACATAGCTTCAACATACATAAGTCATAATCATCATAATCATAAGAGAATAATACTACAACCATCTCTTAGGATCCCACAAGTGCAATGTGCAAGAGAAGTCCCATACCCTCCCTTACACTATGTTGAAACCCTTAAGAAAGCCTTAGTAAGAGTTCATACCTTCATTTACTTTTACATTAGGGAAATATTGCAATAACCGACATAGACCATGAGAGCTACATGGAATCTGGTGTTCTACTCCCACACCGAAAAGAGAGGGTTAACACTTGCCTAAGGTGTAACCATTCGTAGATAGCTATCTAGGTGGATCCACTAAGCTAGAGTCCTATGTGGGAACATAGTTAAGGGTCAAAGACATTGCTTCTAGAAACCCTAACTTACTAAACGTGGGGGTTTCCATCTTATGAGACAACACATACCATGGGTAATCTAGACTTGCTAAACGTGAGGAAACCCATGTGGACAGCCGGACTTACTAAACGTGAGACCCCCATCTCATTTACATGCCCTTTTGGTGCTAAGCATCTAATTCGCTTTTGTAATCATCTTTAGTCATCACATAAGTTCACATTAGCCTTTACTAGACTCTTATGTAGACATCTTACAATAATAGCTCATATGTAATAAGTGAGAAATAATCCTTTCACTTTAGAAACACTTAGCAAGTGAGTAAACCTTTCACTTTACATTACATAATCATGAGAACTACCTTTCAATCATATAGCAATCATACCATAACATACATACATACCTCATATGGATGAGGAAACTAGGTCATCAACACCATAACAACACATTAGGTATAGCGTCATTACAATCTAAGTAATTCACCTTTCATACTTGAGTTCAAAGAAGAACCAACCTTCATACATTATTGCCCTTCACGGGACATTCATACTTTAATTACCAAACAATTCATAACCAATACATAATACAAGGTAATTCGTGAAGTAATAACATAATCAACTTCAATATAAGCAATTGGCATATTCCCTTCATAGCCTTCAAGGCTTCATTCAAAGAGTCAACCCTAATTTCATAGAAATTATACATAACCTAGGGTAGAATCATCATACAAACATGAATTACATAACATCACATTCAATTCATAGCCTTCAATCGATATCCAACACAAACCAGGGTTAGAATTAGGAAAAGAAGGAGAAACATGGGTCTCATGGGGAATTCTTCAAGAAAACACCAATACAACATAAATTCATCCATAATTGTTCATATAACATCAATCAAAGTCAGTTTATAACATCAATTTCACTTTAGAAAGAAGACCCACGTTTTTGGATTGAAACCTAGAAATTGGAGATTTTGAAATTCTTCTTGAAGGGACCTCTTGGGGAAAGGAATCCCAAGAGTGATAGGAAACCATACCTTATTGACTAATTAACCATGAAAATCCGAGTTGAAACCTTGGAGAGTTGATCTTCTTCTTGAAGCTGCAATCTTCTTCAATGGAGTTCTTGAGAAGAGAGAGAGAGTAGAGAGAAGGAGGAACTTTAGGTTTTGATCTTTGGGGTTTTGTGTTTGAGTGATAAAAGTAAGGTAAATTGACTTAAAAATCATTATATACATGTCCCCTAAATTACCCTAAATATCCCTCACTTAGTTGGACTCTTTAATGAAGTAAAAATCGATTTCTGAATTTCTGCATTTTCGTCGCGGAACAAGTCCACGACGCGGAGCTTTTCCCTGAAGATATTTGGAATTAAATTTTTGAGACAGTAGAGTCCGTGACACGACCACGTCGTGAACTAAATTTTTTCTCCTTGGGGGAGCTAATCCGCGACGCGGACCTATTCCCTCCAAGTGCAATTCGCAAGCTGCCTTGGCAACTTGCTTGGCCAAGGTTGGGGTCCTCCTCGGGGACCCTTAGGGTTGCCCCGGGGTATCGTATTCGAACGTTTTCACCCTATAAACATATATTTACCTAATTTAAAACCTTTTTACAAGATTATACCTTCATACGACACTCCCGAACCTGGCCAAAACCTAAGGACACACTAGAACACATTCTTCTCTAGTTTCCGGACGTCGTGGTCGTTTCTTGACGTTTAGACTTTTACTCTTCCAAACCAAGTCAATTGCATTAATTTAGGTTTAGAAACATCATTTTAACTATTTTTTAGTCATTATTCATAAGGTGAGGCTCTAACTTAAGTCATAGAATTTTCGGGGTGTTACAATAACAGTGTGTTGTTTGTATAGATCGAGTAAGGAAAGTGCTTGAAAAGATGTATGGATGCGAGGAACAGTTCAGTTTGGCGAATCACCGACAAGCACAGCGTACCATATCCCTCTCACTTTTTGGCACAATACGTCTTAAAGGTTGAGTCTATAAAACTCGGTTGAGTATTAATTTTGTCGGCGCATAGCCAATCCAATTGGTGATCTAGATAAAAACCACTGATGGATTCCTCACCTGAACTAAAAACTCTGTTATACTTGGTGTTTCGTCGAGTGATGGAGCGAAATTGACTAACATCTCCGAATGAGCAAAAACTAGACGGTCACAAGCCACAGGTTTAAAAGTTCCATTTCATTCACTTTCTTTCACTTTGTCCCTTTTCACAAACTCACACTCGCACTTTAGCAGTTATATTTATCGCACTTTTAGAGTAATTTACATTTCTAATTGTGTAAGGATTAGGATCACATTGCTGCTTAGCAAGCCATTACTATCCAATTCGGCATCAAAAGTTGATAATCAAACTCCGCAGTTATTTGATCAGTATTTTTATTCATTTTCATAATTACTGACATTAGAAAATCTCTGTTGATTTTCTGAGTTACTGGGATTGTATATATTATCAATTAAGACTTGATATTTTCTGCATGATTTGAGGGACTACCACTTAACTTTGCTTTGAGTTGAACTGTTAAGCAGTGGGAATAGAAGTTTCTTTGGGTTTTCATTGAAATTGAGTTATATAATCTTAAGTTGCATTATCTAGGGTTGCGGGGTGAAATTTGAAAGGTTGGGTTGAAACTAGACACGTTGAGCTGATCGGCGAGATGAAAAAAATCCGCCGAACAGCTCGGCGGTTCACCTAACGTCCCTATTCCGCCGTTAATGGAATACTTTATGTATTGATCGATATGTGATTTTCAGCGGTCAATTTAATTTGCAAAATGCACTCAGCAACTCGCCGAAGGATCCCTTGCTCGCCCTTTGTCTGCACCCTTGTATCAGTTGTACATCACTTTCAACGATTGGCTTAACAGGATAAGTACTTCTCCAACTAGCTTGGCTAAGCAATTCCACACCCAAAAACACCCTTTTTTTGTTTGAAGTGCTATTTAACTTATCCTCGGAGTCTTTGCAGTAATGGCTAGATCAAAAGTCACAGGGAGAAATGATCCACCCAGGCACATAGGAGCACGAGAGTTTAAGAAAGTCGAAAAGGAAGAAGAGCTAGCCAAACAAAGGAAATATACCAATGAAGCCATGGTAAAGAGACGAATTCCCATCTACCCTAATGTGCCTTCATGGGCTTGAAGTTTGCTCAGGAGATAGATTAGATGATTGCAGTTAATCTTGCTGCAGAGGCCACGACAAAGACAAACAAGGAGGACTAAAACAACAATACTCCAGGGACCATGGTTTTACTTCAGGGAAATGCATCGAATGCCCCGGCAGATAGAGAGAGTGCATAGACATGACTCTTCTTGACCTCCTTTTATATGTTATCTTTCTTAAACTCTGGGTACTGTCATTTTTCGCATTTGAGGACAAACACTCTTATTTGTGGTGGGGTGAGGCCCACCTTGTTTTGGTGTACATTTCGGTTATTTATTTTTTAATTGTGTTTTTAAAACTGCTTTTGTGGATGTTTGAGCTTGTGCTTAATTGGAAACGATTTTTGACCCTTCCGAAAAATTTTGAATTTTTCGCACATTTTTGCCACCCCTCGTGAGTAGAATGTGGATGTTCTTTTGCAAAAAAAAATTGAGTCTCGGTTTCGATCAATATCGATGGCTTGAATAGTGCTCTCAATTGAACAAACATGAATATACGACTACGATGAGGCGAAATGAAGTTGCATAGACAATATGTGAATTCTTTGATCTTAAGTAAGCCGAATCGAAAGTCGATTGGAAAATAAGGACAAACCTATAGGTGAAAACATGCATTGTGTTCCTCCTTTTTGAGTGTGAACGTTGCATCTGATTCCTGATCTTGAAATGATTAACCTTTGTGTGTGAATATGGAATCATTCTTCATGTGAGGGCATTTAGATACTTTTTGTTGGGCTTGAACTTGCACAAGTAGCAAGTATTGCGAGCATGAGAATCTTTGGTAATGGTGTGTCACAACTTGAATCTTTGAGTACACAATTGATCCAAGATAAGTAAATTGAGTCTTGTTGTATGCAGTTAGGCGCAAAAAGGAACAAAAAGGCTGAAAAGAACAAAGAAACTGAAGCATGAGCATCACCAAGAACATTTGGCGATTCGCCGAAAGGACAGACTCCGCCCTTTGTTCTAGTATGTGAAGCCCTGAAGGAAGAGGATCAAAATGGCGATGAAAGGAGCAGTCGGTGCTTCACCGAATAGTTCCCCGAAGCAGTACTATACCGCCAATGGTCCAGAACGTGAAGATGTTGTAGGCAAGCACTCAGCGGTGATGAGACAGAAGAAGGGCAAGCCGCCAAGTCATTTGGCGGACTCGACTAACCTCACCGAACTATCTGTCTGCACTTATTTATGATGGCTATAAATACTAAACTCTTTATTAACTTTAGAAGTTCCCGAACAATTATTATTATTTTCAGAATAGAATAATACGTTTTTAGATATTTTCTCTCAAGTTTGGAGAGGCTTTTGTGGGAGATTTGAAGAGAGAATGATTTCTTCTTTCCCAAGTTGGAAGTGGGTCTTCTCCATTCTTCTTCCTTTGCTTAAATCAAGGTTTAATTTATTATACCCATTTGATTTTAGTATCATTTTAGGTGTATTTTGTTATTTCTTGATGTGTGGCTAAAAACCCCATTCTTGGAGTGTGATTTAGCAAATATGTGTTGATATTTGTTGTTGGGTCTTGCTTGCTGATAGGGTAGATGTATTTTAATGGTGATTTCACCTAGTGGTTGTGGTTTAATTTAATGGGTTCGTAGATGCAAATACAAAACCATCCATGTGTTTTTGGCTTGCCCGAGAGGGAGGTCGCGAAACCAAGACCACTAGACTGATGGCCTAAGGAGTGGGTCGACATGAGGTTTGGCCTAAGAGGGTGATCCCTAGTCCCATATCCTAACACTCAGCTCAAGAGATTGGGTGGGGTAAGGCATAGGCTGGTCTTCATGTGGTGAATGGGTGTCCGAGAGGAACCCATTTGAAATGGGGTAAGTTTCCCGAGAGGGAACTTATTTCCATCTAAAGCTTAGCCTAGTCACAATTATCTTGCAAATTTCCTATTGAAAGCATGTACCCAACGATTTATCTCAACTTGTATTGCGGTCCACCCCAAGAACATTTCCCCATACTTGATTTTCTTGTTAATTTTTTTTGTTTTTACTACTTGTGACAAAAACCCCAATCGATATTTGACACTTTTGTGCCACCCCCTTTAATTTACTATGTCTTTGTTCGTTAAGATCTTTAGCTATGACTAGTTAGAGTGTAATTTTATTTATCTATAAATTCTCAAAATCACTTCCTTGGGACACGACCCCAACCTTTAGTTGGGTATCGACGATCGTAGACACTCATACCGTAGGTTAGTGTCGTTGGTCATGCTAAGCATCACCTTTTTAATCTAATTTTCCAATTTCTAAGGTGTTACACTCAGTAATTTTTAGCGAGATCCTTCCCTTTTGGCAACTCAACATTAACACTTGACGAATCACCTCTCGCACTTGGCGAATTTCAGCCTTGTCTTTTTCTTTGTATTTCTATGTTTTGGCTTCTTTTTGCATATAATTATCCTTGCTCCGTCCTTAAGCCTTCAAGATGCAATTAAACAATTTAGGATCAGAAATGGACATAAAATGGCATTGACACTATTTGGTGAGCTAAAAAACATTAAATGAGTCCAAAATTTCTGACTCATCAACACCCTCAACTTAAACTTCTACTTGTCCTCAAGTAAATCAAGATATCAATTTGTTCAACAAATGTCTACAAAAAATGCTTCTTGGGAGCCAATATTCAAGGGATATCACAAGGCTTTATTCAAAATATGTAATTTCCAATTATTAACCAAAAAACTTCAAGTGATGACTAGCCATTATCAATCAAAGCGCAAGCTCACAAATGCTCACATCAAATGCATAGATGTGCTCAACAAAAGTACACAGGTGTCCTCACATCAAGAATGATTTCATGCTCTCACAAAGAGAATCAAGAACTAGATTTTAAGAATCAAAATGAGTTCTTATACTCCCAAAGAAAAGAACATACATGCTTCAACCCATTGGTTTGCCCATATTTTCCAACCACATATCAATTGTCTTTGGCAAGATCATGAAGCTCTTTCAAGGTTTGTAATGGAAAGTAAATGTATGATCATTTTTGGTTTAGTGACTCCACCTTCTTGAAGCATTTTTTCAATTTCACATGTATTACTTTTCTTTCATCATTTTTGTACTCACAACTAATCCTTATTCTTTTATCAACACTCCTTTTCTTGTTTATCTCATTCGACACACCATTTATTAAACCAAAAATTGTAAACAACCAAAGCATCATTCATAGAACAAGACTATTTCATTTCTTTTTATCTTTTTTATTTCCTTTTCATTTTTTATATGGAGGATTCCATCTTTTTGGCATGCAGGTACAAGGATGAGTTCTCATGATATTCTCACTTGGGTTCTTTCGTCTTACCTTCTCTCCTAAGTTGGCTATTCATACTAACAAATGCTTCAAGAAGATTATGGGTGAGAAAGGGATGACATATTCCACAATTGATTTATGCTTTGAGGCTCATATTGTTTCCAAAGAAAAAGGTTAGGCTCAAATGGTGCCAAGCTTTGCTCACACTTTCACAAGGTGGTCACAAAAAGTTCCATATAAATTACTTGTCAATACAATTTCTTTAAAATTCATTAAAAAACCGATTCTCTAAAAAATGATGCCTAAGGTCATTTCATACTTGTCAATACAATTTCTTTAAAATTCATTAAAACCCCGGTTCTCTACAATTCAAGCTTGTGTGCATAGATCATTGCAACTCTCACAGTCGATATTCAATTAGTCACAACAAGATTTCAAAGTTCACGCAAGAATTATGCAGCTTGAATTATCTCATTGCACTACACAAGAACACTCTCATCAAAACCACTATTTAAGTCATGTTAATGTTCATGATTGACACTCAAATGTTCAAGATAAGAATGCAAGCTCTTTCAACATCAATCAACAACCAACTTTCACGCAAATGAGAAGGAGAGAAATGAATCATCAACAATCAATAATTATACTACTAAACAAAATAAAGAAAATATGATTACAACCCAAAAGAAATCAAACCAATGTCTTAAATAACAAAAATAACAAAATACAACAAATAGGGCTACGAACTAACGAGTACCCTCAACCTACAAAGAAGAAACAAGCAGTGTCGTCAATTGGAATAAAATAAAATAAAAACATAAGATAAAGAGAAGAGAAGGATCCCCTTGTCAGGCTAGGCCTAGGGAGGACTTTGGCTGGAGGGGGCAGCCTCCAAATGGACATCGATACCAGGTGCATCAATAGGATGGGTAAGATCTGGAGGATGGGTCCCATTTGATACACTAGTAGAAGTTTCTCAAAGGGAGTTATGTGTAGCAACATGCAACAATGTGTCCTCTAAGTCTGCCAAGTCAGCATAAGTGTCAACACTTTGCAGCTCAGTCCTAGCAAACTCATATTCATCAATCTCCAGAGTATCAGAGTCCTCATCAGCAACACTAGGTTTAACGTCAACTGAAGGCCCAACATCACTCATAATTGACGTTAATGGAGGCATAATCATCGGAACATCATGTATTGTCACATCACCACATACCAAAGATATGTCTGCGGAATTGAGCTTATCAATATCTTTCCTCAAACCAACAATTTCAGCCTTTACAATTATCAACTCCATAGAACTCCTCCCAACTTTACCACACTCATCAACCCGAGCGATGAGGGTGTCAAGTCTAAGACCATAATCTTTCACCTAAGTTTGTTGTCCCTCCATCTCAACCCGTATAGAGGCAAAGGAAGCATCAATGGCAGCATAGATCAAAATGGGGACATCTCTCTCAAGATAAAAGGCATGCAAATCCACCCTAATGTGCAAGATTGCACATTTGGTAAAGCATGGCCTGAGTCAATAGAGGTAGGTATGTGGTAGTAGGTACAATAGAGGCGGAAAGTGTAGGGGGTACCTGAAGGCTCCATAGGAGGAGCAGAAGGTGCAGTGTCGACCCCCAAATTCTCCAATTCTATAACTGTGGTAGTGTCAACCAATGTCGATTTCCTTCTAGTTGCATCATCACTCAAGAAACCAGTCTCAATCCTTTACATGTCACTAGATTAGGCTGTAGTAACTCTAGAATCAGTTGCCTCCACAAATGGAACCCCATCTATATGAAATATGATAGTGATAAAGATGGGAAATGGCAATGAGGTTTGATTCCTTACCCTAAAAAGAATCTACGAAATAATGATAGATCTCAAATTCAATTGTTGTCTATAAATTATGCACCCCAACAAAGTAGCTTTGGCATGTCAGAGGATGGAATCATTCTAGGACAACATCAATGTGCTCTAAATCTAAACCAAAACTGAGCCATGATATTGATATCCTTTTTTTTCTAACTCAACTCCCTCCTCAATCCTTGGAGGTGTATCATCAGAAAAGAGTGAGGAAAGCTACCCATTCAAACTATTTAACTACTATAGAAACTTGTCCTCCAACTCACTACGATGTATCAAATCACAATCAAGGGCTTTATTTATCTCCATGACCCCACATCTAACAATTTTCCCACAAACCTCAGCAGTTGAGAATGACTTAGAAATAACCCTTTTTCTTTTTTTTGGTTGTAGACAAGCATAAGCCTCATAAAACTCCCTCAGCCAAGTAGGAACATAAGGATCTCGGGCTTGGGTGAATCTCTCTTAGTCATGGAACCAGATAGTATCTCACATAGCCGGGTATCTATCTACTACCTCATCAATTAAAAAACTATTTTCTTCTAATATAGTTTACAGCCCAGCAACCTTAAACCTATTCATATCACGAGCAACAACTATCGAGAAAACTCGAGGAACCAAGTTGGCCAATGGATCATGTAGGTCCTTGGAGTGTATTTCGGTGTGCCTCCTCTTGGTAGCTTAAGCCTCTACATTTGGCCTATGCACTAAGGTAGTAGAACCCTTAACTTCTTCCTTGTTTTCATCAATATCCATCCATGAGACATTGAGATGTTTAAATTTAGAAGTAGATCCTTCATCAGCATTGTCAACATGTTTCCTCTTTCAGGTGTTTCTCGAGTTGTAGTAGCCTTCTTCTTGGCTCTTTCATACACATGCTTAGATATGGATTGAGTGGGTTGTGCATGGTCACAATGTTCAGAAATGGTGATTCCCTTTTTCCTTCTCTGGGGTTGAGAATCATCCATAGAATCATCCCGAGATTTCCTTCGTACTAGGATGTTAGGGCAAGCCATAATTGCATTAGACAACATAAGAACCATATCAAGGATTAGCTAAAAATCATTAAAAAATTTAGCCAAAACAAAACTGTCTTGAGGCTTACAAAATGAGTAGGTGACTCACTAAATAAGTTTGACAAGCTCAGACGAGCTCACCAAAAGATTCAGAGATTTCCACAGGTTTCTCAAGACAAAAGAGAGAGCTTAGTTCACTTTCACCAATTCGTTGAAGACATTCGGTGAACTACAAGTAGCTCGCTAAAACATGTAGGGCAATTGCCAAAATTTCATAACAAAAAGGCAATTTAAAATAGTAATATCGATATGCCAAGTTACCTTGGTGAGCTTGACCAAGCTAACCGAACAGGTAAATCTCATCCCTTTAGCCCTACTTTCAAAATGTCAATAACAATCAAAGTTAACACAATTGACACAAAGCCCAGGCTACCTATAGCACTAAATCACCCCGAGTACTTAGAATTCTCCTCAATTCAATCACAAAACAACAAAATGACGATTTTTCCTTAAGAATAACGTCACCCAATCTATCATTGGGCCAAATCAACTTGTTTTGTCGAGTTTGGGATACTCAAAATTCACCCACACACCAAAAATACAAGATCCAATAATAAACAATTGATTTCAAAATAACCAATCTGACACCCACATGATAAAGCCTAACATGAACAATTTCGAAATTTAAAAACATAAAGGTTACTCAATTAGCACCAAAATGGGCTTTTATCAGTTATTCAAGGTAAATATTCACAAAATAACAAACCTCTCATCCATTTATACAAATGATCATATGAATTCTTAGCAAAAGATGTGAAAAATAAACAAGAAAATCCGACCTCTAAATTGCAAACACGAGACACAAATGAGATGAAGAGTTTGACACATGAAGAATCAAACCCATGCTTGACCACCGTTGTGATATTATGATAAAATTTAAAAGATCTTACATGAAAGCTAGGAACAAGAAATATCAAAAAAGTTTGAAAGGACGACATTAAACGTTCAAAAGATCCTTATTTCTTCGTTTGGCAACTTTTTCGACATGGTGCGACTAACACCACCGACCTATTTGTTGACTCGCTGATATAGATTGAGCTCACCAAAGACACCTGAGATAAATGAAAAATGTGAAATTCAATTCAACGAGCACGATAAAGGTTGTCAAACTAATTCAGAGTGTCAAGAAGAGACTCACTCGCCAAAATCATATAAGCCTTGTATAGTTTTTAGCTTCAAGAACAGCGAGCTCGCCAAAATGCTATTTCCTCGCCAAAAATTATAACTCCTACTAATTTTTTAATTAGAAAAGGCGAGCCAATACGGGCTTGCCAATCCCACTCGGTGACACACTGACTCTGCCATCTGCTTGCCAATTTTCCTCTCACTTTGGTACTTCACTTCAACCTACACAATCAACACATTATTGAAAAATGACAAAAAAATTGGGTTCCCACATAAGAAACACCTCAGTTTACTTTATGGTACGACATGGATATGCTTTCAAGCATCATCCAAATACACAACTTCGATCAACCAAACACAAGGACCTTTCTCGAAGTACAATTTCAATATGTGCCTATTGACTTTGAACTTAAATCCACCTTTTGTCATGAACCAGGGGTATCCCCTAGATGTAACATGGCATATAGAACCCCGAAGGACCCCATACAAGCCACTTAGCTCTCATAACATAAGAAATAGAACAATAAGATAAACAATATTCCAAGTCCAAAACATTTTTATAAAGGAAAAGCGGAAGTCTAAACACTTTGTCTAATCATAGCCATCTAATACAATAGAATTAAATTGAGCCTAGGCCATGCATCATGTTCAAAAGAGAAAATACATGAAAGAAACTGAAACAATAAACTCCGGCCTTGAAGCATGAGGACTCACCAAAGCTCAAAAATCTCAAACTCAACTAGTAGCCATGAAACTCTGAAACCTGTCTGTCTAACCCTACATTTGGGGAAATGTTGGCAAGAGTATGCGATAGTACAAAACAATGTATAGCCATGCAAAAACACATTTAAATCATGCTAAAAGGAACATTTCATTTCATGACATGCAATTGACCAAGCTAAAACATTATATATAAGAGAGTTAGAAAACATAAGTCATAAAACCAAGGTCAATGCAAGCTAACATCATCTTTAAAACCTGTGAACTCATATGTGATACTTCTTGAAGTAACCTTAGTTCATTATTATTGTGGGGAATTAGCCTTAACCGACATAGAGACCATGTGAGCTATAACATGATCCCTCGGTGTCTCCCATACTGAAAAGGGTTGTCCTACTTGCCAAGGTAGAACCATGAACTTCTAGCTTAAGTGGATCTAGTAGGTAATCAACCTATGGGGGCACATAGTTAAGGGATAAGGAGATTGCTACTAGAAACCTAATCTCTACTAACGGAGAGCTTGAATCTCATGAGATTGCTTATAGAAACCCGACCTCTACTACGGGGGAGAATACATCTCATTATCAGTATCCTCTCGGTGCTAAGCATAAATCTCATGGAATAGTCATTTCTTACTTGACCTTATTATTTATGGAAAGGTACCCTAGCATAACCAATCCAAACTAGATTCATTAGGATAACTCCTTAGACCATGCGTGAGAAAACCTTTCACCGTCCATGATCCTTTTATAATAGCTTTTAATCTTTGATTCAATTAGGTGAGAAAGCCTTTCAACCTAAGAATCCTTACTATGTGAGAAAATCTTTCACATCATTCTCGTATGCATTTATGAGAATATCCTTTCAACAACCTAACAACAACATCATCATTGGTACTTTACTCTCAAAGCACCCTTAAAACATTTGCATAGATTTCATAACAAAATGCATAAGTCCATAACTTACCTCTTGAGGTTAAAAACCCACTTTTAATCACTAATGCTTAGAAACCATGGGTTAGATATGGATTTCATCATAATTCAAGGAAAGCTTGCAATACATGCTTAATTTCATAAAACTCTTCCATTAAGATCAAAATCCCTTATCATATGATTCATAACTTGAAAACATAGGGATTACATGGGTTCATGGGGGAATTCATCATAAAATCATAGTATTTCATCAATTCATGCATGAGAGATCGTAATTCAATCATATAAATTAATAATCAAAAGAACCCATGGTAATTGAAGAAAACTGCAACTCAATTGGGGAATTCTACCTTTAGAAATAAAGGAATTTGGGAACTCCATAGGTGGAAGGAATTCATCGATGAAAACTACCATACCTTGAATCCAAATGCTATCCTTCAATGGAGGAATTGAGACTTGACTTGAAACCCTAGGTTGAATCCTTCTTCTTTTTCTTCTTCTTCTTCTTCTTCAAGTTTCTAGAGAGAAAATTTTGAAGAGTTCTTCTTTTTGTGATTTTGGAAGAATGACGTGAATGGGCTAATTTGGGGGTTGAAAATACTCATATAGGGGTATTAGTTAAGGGTAAAACGACGTAGTATAGAAACTAATTAATTAGGAAAAGAACCTACTACTCCTGAACTTAACTGACAGCTGACCACCAACGGACCCTAGTCAACGGATCGTGGTCTGACCTACGATCCGTCCTGGTGGATCGTTGTTGGTAATCTATGACTAGGATTTTGGGTCTCGAACCACGAACCGTGGTCTGGCCTATGGTCCGTAGGTCAGGCCATGGTCTTGAGCCCTCAGACCATTGTTAGGCAGGCAAACCAAGGACCACACCTACGGTCTGTGGTCCCTTTTACGGGTCATGGGTAGCCGGCGTGGGTTGCACCTGCAACTTCTCGAAATTGGTTTTATTTCCCTTTTTCGGATACGGGGGTGTTACATCTTCACTCTCCATCTTTATTGCTCCATTTTCAAACATATGACTCACCTTAAAAGGTCCCGGCAATTTTCATTTCATTTGTCCCGAAAAAAGTCTCAATCAAGAGTTAAAAAGTAACACGAAATCACCTACTCGAAACTCCATGTGTAAGATTTTGATGTCATGCCATCTCTTCATTTCTACTTATATAGATCTAAACTCTCATATTCCCTTAACCATAATTCTTCTAAATCGTGAAGTTGATCAATGTATCCTATACAAGTAACATCCCAATTCAAGTTCATTGTTTTCAAATCCCACAACATTTTGTGTTCAAGTTCTATCGACAAGTGACATGATTTACCAAAGGTAAATTGATATGGCGACATGCCAATGGGGGTCTTGAAGGTTTATCAACATTCCAACATAGCATCCTCAAGGTTTCTTGACCAATCGGTCCAGCTTGCGAATCATAGTCTTTCCCAATATGCCTTGAATTTGTTGATTCAACACCTCCACTTGACCACTAGTTTGCTAGTTATAAGGTGTTGTGACCTTGTGCTTCACCTCATACTTGCACAATAGTGATTCAAATCGTCGATTATAAAAATGGAAACCTCCACTGCTAATGATGGCGTGGGGAGTGCCAAACCTCTTATAATGTACCTCTTTGAGGTATTGAGTGACACGCCTCCCCTCATTAGTAGGGAAAACCACCGCTTCTATACACTTTGACACGTAATTAACAGCCCCAAGAATGTACTTCTTCCCAAATGAACTCATGAATAGTCCCATGAAGTGTAATCCCCAAACATAAAATAGTTCTTCATCAAGGATTGGAGTAAGGAGAAGTTCATGCCTTCAGGAAATACTTCCTTGCTTTTGACATTATGTGCATACATTGGAGAATATGTTAGCATCTTCATATAAGGATGTCTAATAATATCCATTTGGGAGCACGTTAGACGCTTTATGAACCCCGCCATGATGCCCACCTATCGGTAATGCATGGAAAGCTTCAAGGATGGCCTTCACATCAACTTCCGAAATACACCTTCAGATTATGTGATCAACACGCTCTCTAAACAAATACGGTTCATCCCAAAAATAACCTTTTCACATCAAAGAGAAACTTCTTCAATTTATGCCACGTATCCCTTCAGGATTGATTCCACATACAACATAATTAGCATAATCAGCATACTAGCAATATCAAAAATTGCCATCATCATCAACTCATCTAGAAAGGACTATTCATTGTCCCTTTCATCAGCCAACACCACATTAGATTTAAGGTGCCACAAATGGTCTTCCACTTAATTTTTAGAGCCTTTCTGGTCCTTGACCTCAAAGTTGAACTCTTGGTATAGTAGTACCCATCAGATCAATCTCAGTTTCGCTTCTTTCTTGGCCATTAGATATCTAATTGTAGCATGGTCTGTGTGCACGGCCACTTTGGTACCTAGAAGATAGGCCATGAACTTCTCGAATGCATAAACAAAACAACAAATAATTCTTGTTGTGTAATTTCTTTGGTCCCATTCAATGTCTTGCTAGCATAGTAAATCAGGTGAAATAGTTTGTTTTTCCTTTGGCCAAGAACAACACCTAGAGCCAAACCTGCTATCATCACACATGAGTTCAAATTGAAGACTCCAATATGGAGCCACAATAGTCGGAGTCGAGCTTCTCTTTAAGACAAGAGAATACCTTCACACAAGTTGCATCAAAATCAAACACACTTTCTTTCTCCAACAACTTGCACAATGGAAGAGACACTATAGAGAAATCTTTGATAAACCGCCTATAGAACCCCCCACGTGACCCAAGAAACTATGGACCCTCTTTACCTAGATTGGAGGTTGCAATCTTGCATTGACATCAACCTTCTCTTGATCTACTTGAATCCCCTTTCTCGAGGTATTGGGGCTAAGCACTATTTCCTCTTGTACCATTAAGTGACATTTCTCCCGATCAAGGACAAGGTTGGTTTCAACACACCATTGCAAAACTTTGCTCAAATGACCAAAGCAATCCTCAAATGAGTCACCAACCATAGAGAAATCATCTATGAACACCTCCATTTAATCTTCTACCATATCCAAAAAGATCGATAACATACATCATTGGAAAGTTACCGGAGCATTACACAATCCAAAAGGTATCCTTTTAAATGCAAATGTACTATAGGGACATGTAAACATTGTTTTCTCTTGGTCCTTTAAGGCAGTGAAGATTTGATTATACCCCGAGTATTCGTCCAAGAAGTAATACCAACCTCTATTGATCGAGCATCACTACAAGAAAAACAGTCTATAAGGAAGGGAAATCTGGTACCCAGAAGTCCCTAAGAAATTTGGATTGCTTAATAGTATCTTACCTCAAGATGAAAAATATACTCTCACTCGTAATGGTGCCTACTCAGTATCTCAAAGTTATCAAACTCTACTAGGTCCACTCACGAAATTAAAAGAGGCAGATTTAATTTGGAACTCTGTCATGCTCCCAAGACAGGGATTTATCACATGGCTGGCATGTCAAAGGAGGCTACTTACTCGTGATATATTGATAAAAATGAGCATTTCAGTGGAGGATCGAAATTGTTGTTTGTTTGATGAGAGGGTACTAGAGACACAACAACACTTGTTTACGGATTGCAGGTGGATTAATGGTGTGAAAATCATGATGTGTACATGGCTAGGGGTTCAATCCATGCATATGAGTTTATGAAACAATTAAATGGATCAAAAGGAAAAGGTGGAAGCAATTAGATGCTCATTAAGTTGTACTCTTTTGCTTGTTATTGTAATATTTCACATGTGTTACCAAAAAACAACAATATATACCTAGTTAGACATATTACAGAAAGCACCCAACATCCACTTCAAAATAGATTTTTCTTTTGAAGGATACAGAAAAATGCAAGAACCATATAGCAGTAGTGTATAAAACATCCTCTACCAATCACAAATTAAGCATCCAAATCACAACAAACTATGGCATATTAACATGGAAATACTCATGATTCTAGACTAAAAATACAACAACTAGTAACTGTTAATTTATAGTCACTATAGGAAGCAACAATCTGCAGCAAACTTGTAGCAGGCAACCTACTAGGAGATAACAATCTTATGCACGCCTCATTAAGATTAAGTTCATTTCAGACATTAACAAGCGCAACATATACCAACAGAAAACTAAAATGAGAGATATAATTTCAACCATTGAAAACTTTAGTTTCAAGCTTCGGAGAAAAGCATTAAACAAGACATCAATAAAAAATTTACACCACAACTTATAGACTTCATAAAGGTCATCAAACTTCTCTTACATAGTTTTCATCTTTCATAAAGGCCATCCAACTTCTCTTACATAGTTTTCATCTTTCATAACGATTGTTCAACATAAAAGGAATCCAGCTAAATATCATTTATTTTCATCTATCAATTAAGAGTGAAAGAAAGGTATACAAAAAACATGCACATTAGAAGTTTTTTGTATAATAACATATGTAAATTTCACACCAGAAATAGTTAAACAGCTTACCTCCAAGGCAATCTAATTTCCTTCAGGTAATAGCCAAAATATCAACAAAGCTGTGAGAATAAAAGAACACTTAATTAGACAAGCTTTGGATGCATATACTACGAAGAACTGAAGCTTGTAACAATGATTGTTACCTTACAGTTTATTTTTTCTTCTTCAGAAAATGCAATAACTATTAACCACAAGTGAGACCTTTTAACATAGGAATCAAAAAATTAAAGAAGTCATCTACTGTATGGCAATCTGTCAAGTCGATTAGGACTTTGGATAGGATGATAGGTTATCGACAAAGCAGTACTTATACCCAAACAAGCATCCAACCTTAAAAGCATCTAATGTTTTTTTGCCTTTTTTTTCTTCCAATTCAGCACTAACAAAACTAGTCATACGTAATACACACATATATATATAGTAGGTCTCAAAGAAATAGTTGTACATAAGAAATTCATTTATGCAATACGAGCTGCAATGCATCACTGATATAACATGATGAAGACCTTAGCCATGAGGTCTTTGAAACTCGGATCAATATTTGGATAGCAAAAGTTTTTAATAGGACAACAACTTCAATTGCTACCTAAAAGGTGCATAACAAGAACGCTGCCAATATTTACCTGAATCATAATACTAACTATACATTTCTAAAGTGAGATGCTGACTATACCTTCCTACACCCATGCTATTACTGCTCAGTATAGCATAGAAGCACTATGATATTTTAACCAATTTGCATTGATCTCAACTAATTCTTGCATTATTGATGTTAAAAAAGTTGTAAAATTGAATGTAATGAAAACTGAAAAGAGACAGCGGAGTTACTAACTTGGTTAGCATAAAAATAATAGTGGTTATTCAATCGAAACGGACGAAGTCGTTAGTGGGACATGAGATTGTTGAGCAGCGAAGAACTTCATCTCATCTTCTAAGGTAGACAAATGATCATTTAAGAATTTGCTTTCTTCATTCAAGGATTTGTTATCCTCTCGAGTTAAACGTAGCGCAGGCAATAATTCAGCCTTTGAGGAAGTTCCACATTTCAAGTCTTCTGCCTTTACTCCACCCCCATATCCAAATACATGAATACGAGTTTGCGGTCCGCAACATTTTTCAACAATCTTTATGCTAGGTAGAGAAAGATATGCTTGAACCATTTCTTCAAGTTGAGCCTACCAAATATATAAAATAACATTTTCTATTAGAACATATAAAAATTTAAAGTAATTAACATATTAAGTTTTTCAAACGCACATGTTTTTCAATTGCTTCAGGTTCAACAAGCTTTTTATCTTTCTTACGAGTCTCAAAGAAAATGGTCGACAAATCTGGTGGATAGTCATCTTTCCCACCCTTTACATTAAAGTCAAACATGTTAAATAACACACACTTCATAAATATTTCATTTAGGAAATTAGTGTCATGTTCAATACCTTTTGATAAATAATCTCTCGGATAGGTTTGCAATCAATTTGATAAAGGATCTTCAATTTAGCTCGATTTGATGCATTCCTACTACTTCTGCCTGTTTTGTGAAACATTAAGTTTAATTAAAATAATTATAATAAATTACTAATTTGAGATCTCACACCTAATAATCTTAAAGTTTGTTGCCAGGTAGTAAGTGTAAGAAGCAAAATGTTCTTACAAGGTCTTGAAAAATATTTGGAAATGAAATTGCCTTGGAAACTAATTTGGAAAATCAAGATTTCTCACAAGGTCTCGGGTTTCACATAGTTGGATAGTAGGAAAGTATGTTTAACCCATGAAGTGTTACACAAAAGAGATATACAAATTTACTTAGTTGGCATACCAGAAAATTTTCAGAAGCAAAATGTTCCTTTACTAACCATTCTCATTCCTTTTAGTCTACTCCCCTTGGGATATTCTTAAGAGACTGTTGAATTGACTTATCCTTCGCATATTTTGCATACAAGTGTCCTCTCTATTTATTCCATAACTCATTCGTCCATCCCAAGATATGATCACGATGATCATTCATTTCAACACTCTCATGAAATCTGATTAGGGAAAAAAGAACCAAGACCCTCATCAATTCCCATACTTGGCACAAACTTATTCATTTCAAGTGTTCTTTTCATCTTTGGAGAACATTAAGTGGAAAACTGCCTACTAATGAGAAGCTCATTAGCTTTGGCAAGAACCCTTCAGACTGTTACTGCTGCTATAAACCTGGCAAGGACACTATAGAGCATATTTTCTTGACTGGAAATTGTGCTACCAATATTTGGAGGTATTAATTGACTCAATGGGATTGGATAAAAGAGTATACAACTCTTAGAAACAGGGCTATGAGATGGTGGACCTCCAATGCCAAAAATGATGCTCACAGACTCCTCCTACAATCCACCTTTATTTTTATTTGTTGTTTCCTATGGAAAAATAAGTGTGCTAGTATATATGGAGGTAAACAGTATAACATTGCCAGGGTCAAATACAACATCTTCAAATATTCCTGTAATCTGCTTACCAGTGTTTTTCCTTACATCAACGGGCTTACAACTAGACTGGCCTTGTTCTCATGATAGAAAATTGCACTCATGATATCAAGGTGACCTTTGTGTGCTGGAAAAAGTGTCCTGATTTTTTTATCAAGGTGACCTTGTCTTCTATGGGACAAGGTTCTAATAACTATGACGAAATTGAAGTCGCTATCTTTGGTTTGTCATGGTGTCTGCACTTGGGGTACATCAGGGTAATTTAGGAAGTCAACTTAGAGTTCCTTATCAGGTTGATCAAGCAGTTATCACAGCCCACATGGTCCACCAGAAAACTCATTCACAAGCTCCATAATGTTATCAATCAATTCCATGCCTTTAAGTGGAATCATATCTATAGAGAGGATAACTACACTGCAGATGCCTTATCAAAACACAGTCACCAGTGCAACACTACTCAGGTATACTTCACCAGAAAAGAACAGGAAGCTAAAGTGTACTTTGACCTTGACAAAATAGGCATGGAAAACTTCAGAAGGAGAAAGCAAAAGAGAATTAAAAAACCTCCTTGAACTTCCCCTCGATGTAACTATATACTCTTCAGCTAGGTTGTTTCTAGATTAGTTTTAGCTTTTTTGAAAAGTGTTATAGCTTTTTGTTTTTGTTTTGCTTATTTTATGAGGGGAGTGTCCCCCTCATTTATGCATTCCTAAAACTATTGTAATGAGAGAAGTCCTCTCAATAGATGCATAGTATATAGGTTTCTTTAGTAGTATGGGGATTGAGTTAGTTATTCTTATTAGGATGACCGACTCACAAACCACTATAGAATTCGAGGTAAGGTTTATGTCCCCTCTTTGTATTTTGAATTTACTATGAGATGATAAGGCCTTGGGGTGCTGCTCAACCCCTGACCCTCCCAAGGGTCATTAAACTTAAAAAAAATGACTACAGATGGTAGTTAATGGTGCATTGGTAATGATTTCAGAAAAGTGCATCTGAAACATGATTCTTTAATAATTTTTTTCATGATCAACGCTCAACAGTCAAGACACTAGCAACCTCAACCATAGAAACACTATTTAGATTTTGAAGACGGAAGACATGGACATTATGTACTATTAAAAGAAGGCAACAAAGTTGCTTCCTTCATTGAAAAAATGCCATCTAACAGTACCTTCTACGACTTTTTGTTAAGATTTTCGTTGGAATTAAACTTGGATTTCAATGTACCAGATGATCGTCTCAGGCAGAACTGCCGACAATTTTTTCATGTTGGACAAACCATCCACAATTCATGGGCTCTTAGTTATTCAAACAAGCAACCAGTCTCAGGGTAATCTGAACCACTGGAGTGGTTGTTATTAAGGTATACAACATGATATGACGTTTATGGTTATGCCCAGCCAACTCGGGACCCATCCCTTAGTAAATCACAGTACATCGAAAATAACACATATAAATTTGAATATGAGTTTTAACTAATCTCTGAATCTCTAAATCTGTAATTAGAATTAAATGATGTAATTTTAACTAATCAATCAAAAGAAGCACTTGGGAATTTATATTTATATTCAAAGAAACGCCAGTGAATACTTAAAAAAAGGACTAGATTATACCCTATTAACAGTGAAACAAAGTCATTTTGAATTGAAACAAAAGGTTCTTCATAGTCCTACTTCAACCTATAATTCCATAAGAACTGAATCAGTCTTTCACATCTATATTTTATACTTGGAGTTTCTAATAGTTACTTGTAACCAACAAGATGAGTCATTCAATTACAATTCATATACATGTATATATGTGCATTTCTTAAGTAAATGGCTCACAAAATCTCTACACCCAATATTTTTTGTACTGACTGTACATATGAAATCGTTAACCTATTTAATATTAAAAAAGAGGAAGAAGGAGTAATTTGAATACAAAAGAAAAAAAAACACCATCAATATAACTTATGGAAGAAACACAATAACTCGATTGGAAGATGAACCCACCTGATATTTTTGTCTAAAAAGTGGCGATGGAACTTGTTTCGAGCAGAGCAGCAACAAATCGATGAAGAAGAAGAAACTTGGTGCGATGGAATTCGTTCCGTGTAGAGCAGCAATAAATCGATGAAGAAGTAGAAACCTTTGTTGACTTAATTGAAGAGTGACGTTGAGATTAGGGCAGACAACAACAACACAACGAAGAAGACACCACTATCGATCTATGGGCAGAGCATTATTGAGATTAGGGCAAAGAATCGTTGAGATTAAGGTAGAGAACATTGAGTTTCAATGGTAAGCTGAAGAGTTTCAGTGGAGAGCTTTTTTTTAGTGGTGAGCTGAAGAGATTACAAGAGATTAAGTCTTTTTCCTTTACTTTCAGTACTATATTTTCCGTGCCCAATATTTTTTGTTAAAACAAAAATTTTCATCTGGCAGAAAAATCTCCTGCTCAAGCCTCAATGCCTCTAATTACATTTTGGGAATAGTAAGTATCTTTTTTAGAGACCGAATTTAATACCTTCCCTATAAAATATATCAATAAGGACCGATATATAATCTCGTCCCAATAGATATACTTTTAGAGACAAGAATATAGACTCGTCCTTAAATGTTGGTCTTAATTAAGGCTTTTTCTTGTAGTGCATATGGTCCATGAAAGGCATCAAAAGTGATCTTTCTAAGTCCAAGTGTTTAGTTTATGATAGTCCATGCGCACTCGCCATCTGGCAATGGGTCTAGTAACAAGAAGCTCATTTTTTCATTTAGTGTGACTGTCATGCTCCCTTTTTTGGAACACATTGCAGCGAGCCGGCCCACTTGCTATCCACAATAGGATACACAACGCCCACATCAAGCCAGTTGATAATTTCTTTCTTTACGATCTCTTGCATATAAGGGTTCAACCTCCTTTGGTACTCTATACTCGGCTTACAATCTTCAGATAGTTGGATTTTATGTGTGCAAATGTTGGGTGGAATCCGAACAATACCAGTAATTGACCGACCCAAAGTGTTGATGAACTTGTTTAAGACCCCACTCAAGGGCTAAACTTTCCTATCCAACAAATCATTAGCAACAATCACCAGCAAGGTATTTTCACTTCCCAAAAATATATAATGAAGGTGAGAAGGCAAAGCTTTTAACTCTAACTTTGGTGGCTCTTCAACCGATGTCTTGGCCGGAGGATTTTCTCGATTCTTCAAATAAATATCTAGCTTCTTGAGATTGTATGAGAAATAACCTGAACCCATAAGAGCTGCCACAACTTCGACATAATCATAAATCTCTTCATCATCAGAATTAAGAAAAACACCGGCCAATGATTCACCAATTCTAGAAATCTCACATTAACTTGCTATAACCTCATCAATGACATCCACACACGACACGACATGCATATCACTAAGATGTTTCACAGACTTTCACATATTAATATTAACCTCTTCATTGTTCACCTGGAACTTCAATAATCCACTTTCAAGATCAACTAAGGCCCTCCCGGTAGCCAAGAAAGGCCTACCTAGAATAATTGGGATCTCCACATCAATCTCACAATCCAACACAACAAAATCAGCGGGGAAAATAAATTTATCCCCCTTTACCAAGATATCATAAAGCACACCTATCGGTCCTTTCATAGACCGATCCTCCATCAATAGTCACATTGTTGTCGGGTTTGGAGCATCTAGACCAACATTTTTAAAGATTGTTAGGGCATCAAATTAATACTTGCACCTAAAACACAAAGTGATTTAGTGAATTGATATACCCCAATACTACAAGGTATGGTGAAAGCTCCCGGATCATCTTTCTTTATAATCACATTACTCGACATTATGACACTATAATTGTGAGAGACTTCAATGGTCTCAAATTTCATTCTTATCTTTTTGGTGACCAAATCTTTCATGAATTTAGCATAACCCGACATTTAAAGCAAAGCATCAACTAAGGGAATATTTATCGACTAGCTCTTGAACATGCTCAAGAATTTTTTAAACTTAGCATCATACTCTTTCTTCTTCAAACGTTGAGGAAAATAAGAGGTAACTTTTATTGGAACTTGAACATTCACACACCTTTATTGGTGGAGTAGCCACAACACCCCCAAATTAGCATCATAATCACTCTCGATATTATCACTATTAGCATTCTTAGCAACAACCTCTAGCTCATCAATACGTGCTTCCACCTGTGACTCATCATCGTCAATCACCTTCTTAGTGCAATCTCCTTCATTCATAGAATTATTATTCAATACTCTACCACTTTGGTTAATAATAGCCATGACATAAGCATTATTCTTCGGGTTTGTGACTGTACTAGGTAAACCACGCTCTGGTCGAGGGTTCCAATGAGTCCAGATTAGACTCATTTGAGCCTCAAGTTGCTTTATAGAGATTGACTGTGAGGTGACAGTTGGTTCAAGGATGAAAAATATGTCTTCATCTCTTTGAGTAACTTTTTCGAACTTTCGATCTTGTTAAGAATCCTTACAATCATATCTTCAGTTAGGAAACTCTTCGGATCAACTTGTGGTTCCTTGGGTATTGGTCGGTCATGTAGTGGCACATACCGATCCCACCAACCTTCAGACTCTCTCTAATTGGAAACTCAATCATGCCAATATTTATCTCTCCAACCGCCTTCACGGTTTTTAGTCCAACCTTGATTCTCGCCCGACCTTTGATAGATCGAACGAGAACCTCCCTCCTGATTGCTTAGAAATTGTACCTCTTCGTTATACATAACCTCAAATTTTTCTTCTTCCGAACAAAATCCATAACTTGTTCCAATCGCATTCACCTTCTTGAAACTACAACCCATCACATGTTTCGATAAAAGATCTAACTACATCATAATTTTTTCCACGTTTTCATCACGTTCTTGGTCCTTCTCCAATTTCTCTTTAGTCATACAAATAGTAAGGGCCAATACTTGATCTTTCCTTGAGTGCCAAGAAGATCATTGTCATCTCATCAAGCAAAGTAGAAGCCACTAGAAATGGATGGCTCATAATTCCACCACGACTGAGTTGGTCGGCAGCCCCATTATTCACTGTATAAAGACTTCGATAAAAAAATTGCAAAAGCTTTTGTTTGCAACAAATTTTAAAAGTGATAGAAAATAAATGGCAATCACAAATAAAATATGAAGAAACATTATTTTATTGATCAAGATTGTGAGTACAATTTATTCCTCCCTTGATTTTTCTTTCATAAGATTTATCCATGATTCGAGGGCCGTTAGTGGCATATTTCTCGAACCAGTATGATTTGGATGTGACCTCTTTATGAATATTCTATTAATTTGTTAAATACTCGAGATTCCTTTTAAGGGAATATAATACCATTTATATAGGCATGAACTAGGGTTTAGGATTGAGTACCCTCCAAGAATTCTAATTGGAATTGAACACACCTTGTAGAGTCCCAATTCGAATTGAACACATCTTGTAGAGTCCCACACAATTTCAATGTCTACAAATGTCCTCTGCTTCAAGGCTTGTTAGAGTGTAGACTTGAAGAAACTCAAAGACGAGACTTGAAGTACTCATTCTTCCACCTCTGCATTTTTGTGACTTCAGATTTGCATATTTGATTCGTGAAGGAATAGATAAAGAATATATTTGATCCCACTAGGCGTGCCAATTTGTTCGAAAACATTTTTAAAGTGATAAAAAATAAATTGCAATAACAAGTAAAATCTGAAGAAACATAATTTTATTGATCAAGATTGTGAGTACAATTCTGTTCCTGCCTTGATTATTCTCTCATAAGATTTATCCATGATTCGAGGGTTGTTAGTGGCGTCTTTTTCAAACTGGGATGGTTTGGATTTGACCTCTTTATGAATACTACATGAATTTGTGGAATATTCGAGATGCCTTTAAAGGGAATATAGTACCCTTTATATAGACATGAACTAGAGTTTAGAGTTGAGTAGCTTCCAAGAATCCTAATTGAAATTGAACACACCTTGTAGAGTCCCAGCTCGAATTGACCACATCTTGTAGAGTCCCACAAAATTTCAATGTTTAAAAAGTCTTATTCGTGAATCCACTAGTAGAACATTACAAGAGCTTCTTCTGAAACCTCAACCATGTTTCCTGAATTTGCTACAATCCAACAAAAGTTTTGAAATCCATCTTGAAACTTCAATATTTTAGACGGAGGAAAGAATCTCTCAAGAAATGCCTCTGTTAACTCTTTTCATAAAGCAATTGAATCTCTTAGAAACTTCGTTAACCACTTTGTAGCTTCACCCGTCAAGGAAAATGGGAACAGTCGCAACTGGATGGACCTTTATGGTGCTATTTTTGAAAGTGTGGCTCAAATACATCCATAAAGTTTTGGAGATGGTCATGCGAGTATTAATTAGCCAACCTTCCAAATAACCCCTTCATTTGGAGCAATTACAACATAGTACTTGTAACATGAAATATCACATTACCCACAATAGGGGATAAGCGGATAGCACCAACGCTACCCAAATCTTTCAAATCGCCACCATAACCCATTTGGCCATGGTGGCGCATCCTCACTACCATTGACTCTCATGCCCATCACTTGTAAAGATAACAACCAGTCAAACAATCTCAAAAGTATTCAACTATAAAAAACTAGTTCACAAAATCTCTTTAATAAAAGACTCCCAACAACAACAACACTATTTTGATAATGCGCAAGTGTACGTTTTACGAATCAATGTACAATCGATCTTCAATCATAAAGAACCCAATCAAATAGGTTGGGTTGAATTCCATAGGGAGTAGCATACACTAGAGTTAAATTAAGACGTAAAATTTGTGAGCTAATCTCTTGTAGATTTGTAGAATTAATGTTTAACATAAATTTAAGTCTTAGAGATTTCAAATTAACAAATTAGATTTTGAATTAGCAAAATCATTAACAAGATTAAAGGAACAAGAGTAATTGAAAAGTGAGAGAATAATTCTAGGAGTGTGCGTAATTGGCTATCAATTCCGAATATGGGTAAATGTGATTGCTCAACAACGTTAATTCCTAATGGGTAGGCTAGACCAGTCAACAAATCAATAAGCATTTCTCGATCAAAAATTGTCTATCATAGGAGTTTTCTCAAACCTCATATTCATGCTATACAAACCAATGTAATAACTTAACATAGACTTCTTTTTAATCAAATAAAAAAATTCAAATATTATTTTCTATCAAAAGATAATATTACTATGTTGACATGGAGTCTTATTGATACGATGTTTAATTTCATATGCACGTACAAACAATCTTAATCATTTATGTGTTTCGATCTTGAGACAACATCTTAAAATTCAGATGTTTTAATATTAATGGAAAGAAATAATGGATATAGGTTCTTTAAAGGGGTGTCTGAGATATTATAATAATGTAAAAATATAAATTTATGTTGGGCAAAAAAGTAAATTAAATTAAGTTGAAGTCCAGCACAAAATAAGTAGGGCACTTGGGGTAGAATATTGGGGGCTGAAACCCGAGAGTGAGCTTTAACAACGCATTGGCTCTTTTCTTGTTCCAAATTCCAACCGAACCAGTAGCAGTAGGGCCATTCGAAAAGCCTCAAACTTTTTTCCCTCTCGCCGTTGTCGTACACCGAAGGTTCTGGGCAGTCACGTACAACTGAGAGTAGGGATCTCTGCAGTTTACAGGTATGAAATCTTGGAATTCAAACACTGTTTCATCTTCTGGTTTACCAATTTTTCCCAAGTATTTTACTTGTATTTGTGAGAATCAATAGTACGCCCATTGATGTAGATCTGTGAAGAGTTTTTAACTTAATTAAAGATCAATCTCTGTGTGTGTTACGTGTTTACTTTGCTAATCATTTTTTCTTTATCATTTTCCAGTTTGGTTGGGCATAAAAGTCAATTTTCAGGCAGAAAAGAAAACATTTCTTCTCTCTCCAGGATACTAGAGGTTGACCTCGCACACACTTTGTAGTTGTCAACTTCACTGGTGATTTATTTATTTGGGTAAGTGGGGTGCAAGGACAGACGTATTGTTCATCAGCTTCATACCTGTCTCAATTTTGAATATGATTGACATGGCCTGGCTTAGCGCCATGTTACTTGGAGCAGGATGCCTTGCTTTGGGTTATATTATTGGGATGCGACATTCTTCTCCCACTTTTCTCTCAAACAGAGCATCTGGTGATGCTGAAACTATAATTGATGGGAAAAAGAGAAAAGGGGCCAAGCAACCTCTTGAAGTAGAAAGGCTGGCTGACATCCTTGAAGATTTTAAAATGGTTTCTCTCAATATTTATGTTAGTGCATAATGATAGTACATTTTACAAGATTAAGGATGAATCATTATTGTGTTACTGTGTGCAGGTTTTGGTCGTCAGGAATGACTTGAAGATGGGGAAAGGGAAAATAGCTGCACAATGCAGGTAATTGAGTAATTCTTTCCTTAGCCATTTTAATTGCCTTTGCTGGTTTATAGGTATCTTTATAAGTTATTTATATAGCGGTCAGTGTGAATGCATAAACAACAATGACATACACATTGTAATCCCACAAGTGAGGTTTGGGGAAGCTGGTGTGTGCGTAGACCTGACCTTGTGAAGGTAAAGAGACTCTTTCCGCAACAACCTCGGCTCAATTAAAGCATATCACAGCAGGTTTGGGAAAGTGAATACAATACTGAAAAAGCCTGAATAAATTGGAAACAAACAGTAACAACAACAAATAATATGCTAACTGAATAGAGGCAACAAGTAATGATAAAATTAAAGAATAAGACAACAGGGTAGTAATAAAAATAATACTGGTAAGAAAACTGCTCAATTGCCTACTAATCTTCTACCCTCTTTCTCTAAATCCTCCTATTTATGGTCATGTCCTTGGTAAGGAGAAGGAGCGTCATGCTATGTCTAACCACCTCTTTCTAATATTTCTTTGCCCTACCTCTACATCTCCTCATACTTACCATATCCATTCTTTCACACCTTCTCACTCGAGCATCCAGTACATGTACGAACCATCTCAACTTTGCCTTCCTCATCTTGTCCACCACAAAGGCCACTCCTAACTTGTCTTAGTTATCGTCGTTCATAATTCTATCTCTCTTCGTATGCCCACACATCCATCTCAACATTTCATCTTTTGGACGTGCAAGGTTTTGACCGGCCAATGTTCCGGTCCATACAATATAACTGATCTAATAACCACTTTATTAAACATAACTTTAAAGTTTGGTGGAACCTTCTTATCACACAAGACGCAAGATTCGAGGCTCCATTTAATCCACCCTGCTCTAATACGATGCGTAGCATCATCGTCAATCTCTCCATTTCCTTGATTTCAAGAGTCAAAAAGATAATTTGATCTTTGAATCAAAGTCAATTATAGCCTATTTGACCAAGCTTCTAAAATTAGTTTATTTTGAAAATTGCTTTTCAAAAAAGTACTTTTGTTGAGAGGAGCTTGTGTTTGACTTGTGAATTTAAAAAACACTTTTGAGCTACAACTAGTGTCTAATCAAACTTTCTAAAAGTGCTTCTAAGTGTAATTTTGTTAAAAACACTTTCTAAAAAGTACTTTTGGGAAAAACTCTTCCTGAAATGTCAGAACCCTTAGTTTTGTTGTATTTTTTAAAGTTTCTATAGTTTTTTTTTGAATTTTTCTACATACCGATACAAATTGGTGTTCCTACATTTGTTGGTATTCAACTAATATTTTCTAACTTTTGGTTGAACTGTTTTGTTGGTTGGTTAGTCATGCAACTCTGGGTCTCTACAAGAAGCTTCATAATAGGGCACCAAAGGCTTTAAATAGGTAATTTTAAGACACATTTCAAGTTTGGTTGATATAGTAAGTGTTAGTCATGCTGATATTTGTCTAGCAGATGGGAGATGTGTGGACAGGTGAAGGTGGTGGTGAAGATTGAAAGTGAAGATGATATGTTGGTTTTGCAAGTATGTATCGTTTATGTATCGTCTCAGTTTTGTAGGACATATCATGTCCCAATAAGTTATGTTTTTTCTTGAAATATATGTGGTTTACTCCGCAGAGTTGCTTGGTTGTAGTATATTTATTATTATTATTATCCAATCTTGTAGTCATTGTAGCTTTGTTTTTTGTCATGGGCTTTTGCCTTGTTTGTTGATTTTGGTGGTCTAGGTTTTTCTTCACTTTTGATGGGTATCTGTGATTGCACTTTTGTAGAAACAGTATTTTGGTTTACCAAAAACCAGGAGAAATACAAAAACGAAATTGCCATCCCTAATGCTTAGAATGTTCTCCTTCACTTTGATCTGCTCATGTGGTACTGCTTCAAAAGATCTCATGCTTGGCTTGGTGCTTGAGACAAAGTTCCCATCCCTGATGCTGAGACTTCCCTCCTCTACTTTGATATGATATGCTTATGTGCTACTGCTGTAAAATATCTCATGCTTGGATAGGTGCCAGGAAATTTTGTTTTCTGGGAGATAAAGAGGACGTGGAAATCCTATCGTTGGGGACATGGAAATGCTCATTTCATTATTTCAAAGAGTAGATTTTTTGCCTTTTTTTTTCTTTAATGTAATCCTCAATAATTGATTCCAGTCTGTACCCCTACAAGTGGTTTTCTATTTCTATTCTTTGGTTTAGTCCTAATTGTTTTAATTTGCCGTGTATAACTATGCATGCTATTCTGGTTGGTCATTCTATGAATATTTCTCTTTTGATCACAGGAAAGAGCAAAATCAATTAATATACCAACACACATTACAATTGATGCTGGGAGAACCCAAATTGCACCAAGTGAGATATTTTCATGATTTTTTTTAGTTGGATTTGATAGTAGCTTTCAATCATGCCGACATTATCATTCATGGAATCCATAGTAGCTTTCAGTCATGCCCGCACGATCATATTTGGAATGTGATCAATAATGATGGCCTATTGCATGAGGCTTTATCATTGCATGTTTCAGAACACCACCTTTAATTCCCTCAATTCCTAGTGCGACACTGGTATTCTCAAAGTATAAGATCAGATGACTCTGTAGAAACTTAAACATTAAGCGGATCTATTTTTTATGCCTGCTTCTATGTACGATTCAGAAAGATTATGTTTGACTTTTATTGGAGAGTTTCTTCAGCTTCTTTTCCACGTTGCCTGTCTTCTTTCTTGTTGGTCCTTTTTCCTTTCTTTTCCACAAGAAAGTTGTTTACCACCAAAATAGTGCTAAGCTTTATTATTGTTTCCTGATACCAATGACTACAAAATCCTTAAGTTGAATGTCATTATTGCTGCTGCCACTAAACTATTGCCTCCTTTCTTGACATGTTGACACGTGTCTTTGCTTTAATATCAGTCTCGTTTTCCATCTCTTTACACACATGAGGACTGGTGGTTAAATAAAAGATGTTGTCTTGATTTCAGTTCATATGTGGTCTATCCTAAAGGAGCTTGTTACTTGCTATCCAGAATAACTTAAACTTGAAAGGTTGAAAATAGATGGTTTGTTTCAGTTGGTGGTAGAGGGGCAACCTCATTGTTGATGGAGTTTTGACCCACGCACAGTTGGCCCTTGGGAATTTCTTGGTTTCAGAAGAAATTTGAAATAAAGATGATTGTTACAGTTTCCAACTGCGTGTTATATGGTATCTCTAGCCCTCTACCAAACATTGTAGCTTCCTAGATGTGTTTAAGGCAGCGTGACTTCATCTTCTCGTGGTGAATATAAGCTTGTGTTTGTTGGTAAAGTTGGTGTATTCTTGCCTAAGTTTATTGGAAAGGCACAGATTTTTGTACGAGATATCTTTCCTTTTCAAGCAACGTCTTACTTGTACAAAAGTACTAACATTAGGTGGTAAATAGACTGACATGTTACATGCGTAGACCTTAGGACTATTGGGAGCAGTCATAATAACTTGAATACAACTCTGGAATGCATAAATGTTTGTTCTTTGTTAAATGCCTGTCAGAGCGTTTAAGGGCATTTGTGATCATTTACTGCCTAGACAAGAAGATTTTACTTGCCAATGAAATGATGCTGAAGACCTTAGGACCGACCACTAGACAGCAGGAATACAGGTATATTGACAAAGAGAAGAATATCACGCAGACACTAATTCCTTACTCTTCTGTTTTCCAATTGAATGATGCTGAAGTTTGTCCAAAATCAGTCACCTTCTGTTCAAAGCTCCTTGCTGTATGTACTGTGTCTTTAAAAATTTAACGTTTCTATCTACTCTAATATAATCAATCAGGCTTGGGAAAGAATAATGTAATTTTGAATGACTGCATAATATGAAATTTTTATTAGTTTGAATTTTGTTTCACCATTACACTACCTCGTCTACTACGGATTTTACTGCAGCAAAATTGCTTACTGACTCTTTCCTGTGTTTATTATTTGCAGACTCGAGGACAGTGATGGCTATACTTGGTAGGTTTCCCAATCCTTACTAATAACCCACTTGGGGTACTAAACTATTTGGAGTTCCAATATATGGCTCATCCCCGTAATCAATAGTACTCACTAGTATATTGGGCAGAAAGCCATGTTGTTTACTTTTCCTGCCACACCCACGCCCACGCCCACGCCCACGCCAACGCCCACGCCCACGCCAACGCCAACGCCAATCAATTATTGTTAGATTTGATCATCTGATTGTGTTGTGTCCATGTATGTGCAGGACCGGCTGATATGGTTGACAATGTAACTGGGGGATTGAAACTTTTGTAGTCACTTAATTCTAACGTTTTAAGGGCCTGCCTCTGCAGTATGGAACAAGAATGAGAAAACACCATTAGAGGGAAGTTGGGAATTCAGCTATCACCCATGATAATGAAAACATTTGTTTTAATCTCTAACATTTCTATCATGCAATGCAGTTTTAATGCTCTACTTTTTTCCATCTAAACTGCCTAGACACATAAATTTACTCTGTTTAAGACTTTAATTTACAATATATAAATCTACTATGTTTTATTTACAAAATTTTTAAAAAAACCAACAATTTAGTTTTGACACGTATTTTTTTTTGGAGTTGGGGGATGATTTTTAGGGATTGGTAACTTGATATTTTACTTTTTGGATTCCCAGACGTGGTAGGGTACTTTTTTTAGGTAAAAAAAATATCAATATTCAATGTTATAGGTCCTTTTTCTTTAGAGTTAACAATACTCCACTGTTCTTTTGTAAGAATGTTGGTTTCTTCTCCTTTTTAATAACTTTGATTTCAAATTTGTGATTTTAAAGTTTGCTTATTTGATTTTATAAACTTGTATAAAGAGCCCGAGATTTAAGGAGTGTTATAGTCATTCTAATAGCCCCATTGTTTTATCAAGCTGAATGTACACTCCATCCATCTCCGATATGTAATAAAAGTTGCTAAAAACCCTCCTAATGTTCACACCCAAATAGACAAAAAGAAGGGAAAGGAGAAAGAGGTAGTAGTGAATTATTGTGTTGGTAATTTTTGTGGTTACTTGTCTATTAATAAATTAATTAAATGGTCTATTCAGTTGTGAATATGTTGATAGTATGATGTTGAATGTTACACCATAACAATAATTTGCAGCAACATTATACTTTACATGTACCACAATGTATACTCTACTCTTTTTTATTTCAATATACTTGCTGTATTACAAATATCTATTTACCAATACCACAAACAATTTACATGCACACCATAATTTATATTTGGTATTAACGATTTGTTACACCAAAATGCTAATTTATTTCAACATTATATCTTATATACACAACAATGTACACCATTATTTATTTCAATATACTTATAGAAAAAAAAAACTTATTTGACTATATAACGAAAAGTTTATTTGTATATATTTATCTATCTATCTATATCTATACTACCTTAAAAGCAACAACTCCCTAAGTTGAATGTTAAATTACTATAATACTCCAACTTAAAAAATCCAATTTATTATTCTATATTTTATATTATATTTATTTGTTCTATATTATATTAAAAGCTACACCTTTTCACATTGATGGTTAGTAACTTTTTCAAAGGGTTGTGACTTTTTCGATGAGTTATTACATTTCCGAAAAGTACTTTCTGAAGGATTGTGACTTATTTGATAAGACTCGATAATCACCTTTTCATACAATCCTTTGTTGTCTATAAATAGAGAGGGTTTCTCACACCTTTAAACTACAAGTTTTGCAAATTTTCTGTTCTTCTTCTTAAAACAAGGAAGATTGTGAGAGTTGTTGAATTATGCAATTACAATATTTTTTCTGGGTAAACTAGATAGATCAACAATAATTGATGCAACAAGGAGAATATCAATACTCAACTTCAAATGAGAAGACTATCTAGATAATTAATGTATACTCATTTTCATAGCCATAAATATACTTTTGCAGCAACTTCTGTTTGACAAGAAGTTCAATAATTTTCTGTTGCAAAAACTACAACTTGGTGTTCAAGCTGTGCAAAGTCTCAAATTGTTAAAGAAAAATGATTTGATCAAAAACTTATTTGAAGAGTTTAAACTAGATTTAATAGATATTCCTCCATTTTCAATTTATTTACTGTACTTTTAGTTTTATTCAGTTTAATATAGAATGTTCTCTTTTCTTGGAGGGTGGATGGTAATCTTTAAGCCCACAAAGTTAAAAGATATTTTTAAATATTCTACATATCCTTAAATTAAAAGTTTTCTTTTTAAAAAAAAAATTTCATATCAAATTAAAATTAGACAAATCTATATCTATCTTTTATATCTATACTACATTAAAATAATGAACTACCTACCTTAAATGTTAAATTATTATAAAACATCTAACTTAAATCACCAAATTTAGTATATCTTCTATATTTTAAATTGTATTATATTATTTATATTATATTATATTATATTAAAAACAATCACCTTTTCACATTGAAGGGTTGTGACATTTCCAAAGATTTATAACTTTTCTGATGAGTTGTGGACTTTTCGAAGGGTTGTGACTTTTTACATGGTTGCAACTTTTCAAAGAGTTGTGACTTTTCTGAAGGGTTATGACTTTTTCAAAGAGTTATGACTTTTCCCATGAGTTGTTACCTTTTTCAAGGATTGTGACTTTTCTAATGAGTTTTGACTCTTTTATGATAATGGACAATAAGCATTCTTTCATACAATACCCTTTGTTGGTTATAAAACGAGGGGTTTTCTAAAAATTTTAGACTACATTTTTTAAAAGCATTGTTCTTCTTCTTCATCTTCTCAAAACACCCAATTAAGTATATCTTCTATATTTTATAGTATATTTATTTATTTATTTATTTATACTGTAATTTATTATATTAAAAGAAGACATCCTTTCACATTGAATGATTACGACTTTTCTAAAGAGTTGTGGCTTTTCCAATGAGTTGTGACCTTTCTGAAGAGTTGTGACTTTTATTATAAGAAAAAATATGCACATGCTCATACTACCATTTTCTAACTATAAATGGAGGGATTTTGTCACATTTTTAAACTACGGTTTTTTTATGCTTTCTATTCTTCTCTTCTTAAAAACTCAAGTTTGATTTACAAACATTGACAATCTCAAAGTTCAGTGAAATTTGAACACTCCCTAACATGAATGTTACTAAAAACATCAAATTTAGTATATCTTCTATATTTTATATCAATATTCATTTATATTATATTAAAATGAAGAACTCCAACAATACAATAATAACTAAGTAATGCACTATGGGGAGGGAGGAGAAAATATATTTAACAGGTGTGACTAAGAGATTTTAAGAATGACTAACTTTCACTAGTAAACATAAGAAAGTTTACATCCACTATTCATAGGAACTTATACTTTATCATTTATTTTATAATTGCTACTTAATTTTTAAATTTTATATATAATATTCACATTATTTAAAAAAAAATGTAGTACATGTTTTGATATTCATGTGCTATACACGTGCGTCAAAACTAGTATGCATATAAAATAGTTTACACCGTGGTATATAGTTGGTATTGAACATTCGTACCAAAAATCTAATTCACATCAGTATTATATCTTTATATGTACCATAATGTATTTCATATTTATTTCAATATACTTGTATAAAAAATACCTATTAAACTATTCAAAACTGTTATATGATATAACACTTTATCTCCGAGAAAACAAAATTTTCTAGCACAAATCCAAGCGTAAGATATTTTACAAAAGGACTAACAAGCAGCACAAATGCCTAAACTAAGACTCATACTATCAGATCCATGTCTACTATTCCAGTCTACAAGGACCTAGTCCATCTGAACGACATGGAAGATATACCAAAGTCACAAGGTTCACAACTCTAAGGCAACACTAGTCTATCCTAGACTAAGTCCAAACATGCTTCAAGAAACACGTAGTAAAACAAGTGAACCACATAGCATGATGTAACATACACAATAAATCATCTAAGAAGAAAAGTAGGAATAACTAGGTACCCGCTCCAATTCACACTAATCATCATGGTTTCAAACATTCATGCTCAATCTAATTAGAAAAGAAGTCGTAGCATACCTGTAAGTCGACCGTGCGTGCTCCAAATCACAAAGCCGAAACTTTTCCCTTCTCAATAACCTCTAACACGCTATCAAGAACAGGATCACAACATCAATACAGTCGTAGAGACATTAAAATTACCAAAAATAGAGATGAACCAATTTTAGAGTCAAACGGTAATCGTGAGACCGTGCTAGAAATTTCAGTTGACTGCGTCAAAAGGTCCTAAACTATGCCTTGACATTGTGTTCCAAAATAAAACACAATTCACGGTCTAAATCAACGGAAAGAACAACTAGCAATAAAAAACAAATTTAACTCTAAAAGAAGAGAAAGAAAGCAACTTCCAGAAAAAATTTACATCGAACGAAGGTTCACCGATGCAATCCAATCACTCGACCAGGAAGCTCCGACAATTACGGACATGTGGGAGTTCGAATCACCAAAATCGAAGTTCGGACGGAGGAGAAATTGCAATTTTACTATGGATGGTCGTGACGTGGCTTTAATATAGAGCCAGGTGGCTACCCCCTCGCAAATGCGAGGTGGCCGCGCAAACGCGCGCATGCACAGGCAAGTCTGCTGGATGCTCGCGGATGCGCACACCCATGCTTGGTTGCCCACCTCTCGCGAATGCGGCCATGGGTGCACGAATGCGAGGCTTCCTCAGTTGACAACACTCACCTGAATTTCTAATGCTCCAATACTACGACGGGGTGCCCGAGATTTGTTTGGAACCTCTGCGCACAAACAAACTATGCTACCCTATCAGATTCAGGATTCTGGACTGAACGGAACTATCAAAACTTCCATCATAGTTTGTTACGACAATAAGTGGGTCTCACACCCAATTTCCATTTTAAGTCAAAATCCACAAGGGGTCTTGAAATAAACCTTGAAGCCTAGGGAACTAAACGAACGGTCGTTATAGATGAAAGTTACCATTCCGGAGCTAACCACACTAATGAAATTCTCATTCGAGCTTGTTTACTTAGAATGTCGACTAAAGTCAAACTTAGGCCTCAACTTGTAAGTTAAAAGACCTAATCGCACAGACTTACACTATAAGCCTCAAGAGTCATGCCGGCTATGCTACTAACCTAAAATGACCCTTATGGAGCTGAAGAAACTATTAAAATTAGATTTTGAGGTCGTCTTCTTGAATTTCTAATAAAAATGATCGTTCAAGGTTCAAAAGCTCAAAAATGCTAAAACTAGCATAATAAACTAAACGAACGACTAAGTGACTGAGCTGTCAGTCCCATAAATTCATAAATTAGTTGGGGTCGCTACATCAAAGCTATAAATTCTAAATACAAGGCATAAGCACAAAAATGACTTGGAGGTCATTACAACATCAACTACTAAAAAGGACATTGGTCCATGAAAGTAAGAGTCTAAAAGTACCTGAAGGCTCAAACAAGCCAGGAAACTTCTCCCGTATATAATGCTTGGTTTCCAGGTTACATTATTAGGATAGCTCATTGAATCCTCATAAAAGAGTACCGTAAGCCTACCAATTGAAGGTTCATCATTGTCATTTATGGAAGGTTGCCATAAGCCTATCAATTCAAGGTTCATTATTATCATGCATGGAAGGGTGCCATTAGCCTACCGATCCAAAACACATCATTAGAATAGTTCATAGACTCATCATGCAAGGGCTACCAACATTAGGTCTACCGATTCAAGATGTAAAATTACATTGAAGAAACCTTTTACATATATCATCATCATTCATAAGTGTATACTTGAGAATAACCTTTCAATAATAACACAAATGCATTCTAGACATGATCACATTACTTTCATTGAAATCACAAAGCATATGCATAAGCATCATGATTATACATTAACCTTCACAATTTACCCTTCAAGGCCATGATTCATAATTCACCAACACACCTAGAATTTACTACAATTTAGGGATGAATAATGACATAATTCAATAAACTCAATCAATATATATTCTATTCACATGCGTCCATAATCAATCAACCCACTTCATGAAGTCACAATTTAGTAATTTAGGAAATTCATGGGTTCTTGGGGGAATTTCATCTTGAATCAACAATTAAACATCAGTTCAATCATAATCTATCATAGATCAACATTTTAAAACGTTTGAAGAAGGAACCAATGACTTAGAGTGAAACCCTAACTTTTGGGAACTTGAAAACTTTGAAATCTAGTTTTGAAGGGACTCTATGGGTGAAAACTACCCATAGATGAAAAGACACCATACCTTAATGGAGTTTTCCTCTAAATTTGAGAAGAAACACCTTGGTTTTTCAAGCCATAGCCCCCACTTCTTCTTCATCTTCTTTGGGAACTTCTAGAGATAGAAATTTTGGAGAAGATGAACTTTTTTGGATCTTTGGGAATAATGACGTAAATGGGGTGTTTAATGACTTAAAACCATTTATACATGTGATATAAAACAATTAAAATCAACCCCATAAAATAACTAATTAAATAGGTATTTATAAAAATTCCCCTAACTAGGTAGCCCACTCCCACGCACCACAAGAGGCCTTCATGAGCAGTGGTCAAGACCACGAGCCGTGGTCCTGCTCGTGGTCCTTGGGCAGTGGCTAAGTCTTGGGGTCTTGGCCTAAAATAATTGAAGGCATGACCATGAGGCCTCCCACGATCCGTGGTAAGGACCACGAGTCGTGGTGTTGAAGCAGTAGCTAGGCTTCAAAGCCTTGCCTCCCACTAACCTAAGGGGTCTTCACGTGCTCCTATACTACTCGTCTTGCACCACAGCTCGTGGTGGTGCCCGTGGTCCCTTGACCAGTAGCTCCTTCAACTTGACATATCTCCCATGAGGCTAAGGCAACCCCACACATGGTCCGTGGTCATGACCACGAGCCGTGAAATGGCTCATGAAGGGGAGCCTTGGCTTGGGCACTTTTGGGGGCACATTGCCTCACCAACCACGGGTGGAACCATGACTCGTGGTGGCCACCACGGGTCGTGAAGACCGTAGTGGTTATGGTAGGCAGTGGCTAGTCTAGTTTTAGGCAGCCTTGGCCCCCTAGGAATGACCTTCACCTAAAACCCATGTCCCTTGCCCTTAACCGTTGATGTTAACCCTCACGTTTAGGCTCTAGTTAACCCTACTAATTTTCGAGGTGTTACATTTGGTCTGATTGATTAATTGAAGCAAGCGATTAAAATGATCATAGGCAAAAGTTTTGAAGAGTGAACCAAATTGACAATATACCTCTTTGTGGTCACCTTGCGAGAAGTGTTAACCTTTCTTGACACCATTTGAACCTATCCTTTTCTTTGGAAGAAACTTGAACAACTTTGAAGTCTTTGTCGCATTACCTATAACCGTCATGAAGTATTAGTTCTTTTAAATAGAAAACATAGGCCAAAAGCCTAAGTTGGGGTGTGGTGAAAAAGGTTGAAAGTCAAGAAGTGTGAACAATTCCCCTTTGATGGATTGTTTTCATAAAGATGGAACCCCTCCATATTAAAAAGGAGAAAAAAGGAAAGAAAAATTGTAATAAAATAATGGAATGATAGAAGTGTTGTGAAATAAAGTGTGTGAATAAAGCAAAAGAAAGGGGGTATCCGGTGAGTCATGTTTAGTTGAATAATGGGGTGTATTATGAACATGTTTGAATGTGAAAGAAAAGGAGAAAAAGTGATTTTCAGGCCATACTTCATGAAGGTAGAAGCCACTAAACCTAAATGACCATACCTTTACACTCAACCCCATTACAAGCCTTAAAAGACCTTTGTGATCTTGAGTGGGCTGGAACGAATGTTGATTTGAAAATAAGGATACGCCTATGGGTGGAGTCATGCATGTGTTCACCTTTGTGTGTGAGAGAGAGTTCCAGAATATTAAACTGTTAAGAAATTTTGTATGAAATATGGAATCATCCTTGTTGTACGGGCATTTGAATACTTTTGTTGAGCTTGAACTTGCATTTGAAGCAAGCATTGTGAGCTTGAGTATACTTGATAATGGTAAGTCAAAATTTGAATCTATGAGTGCACAGTTGAACATTGTATTTGTAGTTCGAACCTTTTGTGTTCATTTGTGTTGAGTCTTAAGCAACACTAATTGTACACATCCGTATTGAACTAATTGATCTTGAGTTTTGTTTGAGGACAAACAAAAGTTTAAGTTTGAGGTGTTGATGATTCGAATATTTCGACTAATTTAGGGCTTTGTTTTCATGGTTTAAGTGTCCTCAAATGCCTAATTTAGCTCTAAACTGATGTTAAAGTGGTGATTTGTAACAATGAAGGCTAAGGAGCAAGGCAAGGATATTACACGGAAAAAAGGAGCGAAAAAGCTGAAGAAGTTGAAGGAAGGCAGTCCTGGTGATCGCCAGGACCACTCGGCGAGCCGCCGAGTGGCTCTTTATCTCGCCTAAAGTTTGAACGTACCAGCCTTGGGAAAGAACCTACTTGGTGACATAAATGGACAGTCGGTGGATCGCCAACCAACTCAGCGACATAAACCTTGATCGCCTAAAGTTATAGAACCTTGAAGTATAATGACCAATGCAAACCAGCGATGAAATGGAGCAAAGGCGGATCGCCAACCTGGTTGGTGAGGCGCGACTTACTCCGCCTAATGGACCTGAAGGCCAAAAATTGGGAAATTAAAAATTGAAATTTAAAAAGAAGAGAAAGGGGTTCTGATTCCACAAGCATTAGAGTTTTAGTCTTCTTTTAGTTTTTGAATTCCCATTGGAGACTTTGAAGCTTTTGAGACTTAATTTTGAGGAATTTCAATTGGGTTTTTGAACTAATTTAATTTGGAGCATTGTAGAAACTTGGAAACTTTTACCTAGCTCATGGATGATATAGTTGGTAATTGTTTCTCTCTTTCTATGATGTGTAGCTAAAACCCCAATTCTTGGAGTGTCATCATGTGATTATTGACTTTATTAGCCTATGGGTATTGTTATTTACTGATTTAAATGCTTAATTGAAGTGGGTTTAATCGATGGCTGTGTATTAATCTATGAATTGTAGTTGCAATTGCAATTCTAACTTAGAGTTCTGGGCTTGCTTGAGAAAAAGGTTTTAGAACTAAGGTTTTCGATTAATTATTGTAGTTATTGGGTTGATGTGGGTTTAGCTCGAGAGATTAAATTCTCAGCTTGATTCTACCTATCTAGCTCGAGAGAGTAGCTAAATTAAGGTTTTGGGTTGTTCTTATTGTTAAGCTTGTCGAGGTTTGAGAGAACTCACTTGAATCGTAATAGTTGTTTGAGAGAAATATATTGCAGCTATAGTCTAGCCTACATACTGAGTTTTAGTAATATTTCGTAAATTTCATTTACTCATATAGTGAAATTAGCCTATGATCGCATCCCGAGAATTCCTCTCAACATTGTTGAAACCCATGTTTTTGTATTTGTTTTAGTTGTTAATTGAGAAGCCATTTCCTCCATCTGACATTTGTTGTCACCCCTTCAAATTAACTGAATGTTTATGATAATTTCTATTCCTACCACCAATTAGATTAAATTTATAACTTCGTAACTGAATTTGAACTTGTATCGCTCCTGGTGGGTTCAACCCCAACTCTTCGTTGGGTTTTATACTAGACTACGATCATCCACACCTAGTATTTGATGAGGTGTGGTTGAGCGTTTATCAAAAGACATCAAAGAAATAACAGAGTCTCGGTCGTCGGAACATGAGGACTAACCAATATTCAATGTCTATATGGGATCACTAGCCATGAGTGTGAGGAATGGAAACACCGAACCCTACATTAGTGAAACAATGTAGGCACAAGTATACATTTGTACATGGAATGTGCTAAGTATGATATCAATGCATAAGAGTTATGAAATCATGCTAAAAGGGACTTTATATGACATGCAATAACCAAGCTAAATCATAAAACAACATGTTAGAAAACATAAGTCGAAATCCTGGTCAATGCAAGTTAAACATCTTTAAAACACATTTGAGATACTTCTAGAAGTAACCTTACCTCATTATTGTGGGAAGTTTCCCACTAACCAACACACACCATGTGATCTCTAACATGGAATCCGGTGTGTATCCCACACCAAAAAGAGATTTCCTTACCTATGATTAACGTCTCAAGTACACCTCATCCGATTCAAGGTGTAAACGATCGTTAACTAGTATAAAACCGAAAGAAGAGTTGGGGTTGAACCCACAGGGAACGGTACGTGTCTAAATTTTAGTTATGAAGTTACAAAGTAGTCTATTCGGTTATAGGAATAAAATTTATCGAAGACATGTAAACAAGTCTAAGGGGGTGACAATGAATGTCAGATGAGGGGTTGGATTGTCAATTATAAACTACAACACAATCAAACACAGAGAAAATTACAATATATAGAGGAATTTTCGGGATGTGATCGATTATAGGCAAATTTCACTATATGGGTAATTCAAACTACTAATAAATAGCTAAATAACAGTGTGTAGGATAGGCTATAAGTGAAATATCTTTTTTTGAACAACTATCTCGAATAAAGTTATTTCTTTCGAACATTAACAAACTTAGCAAATATGAAAAGCCCACACCTTAATTCATCTACTCTCTCGAGCTCGATGGGTAGAATCGATATTAGGATTCACTCTTTTGAGTTTAACCCATATCAACCCAATAACTACAATCATCCAATGAAAGCTTTGATTCTAAAACCTCTTTCCAAGCAAACCCAGAATTCTAAGTTCGAATTGCATTTGCAACTACAATTCTTAATTTAAAACATAGCTATCAATTAAACCCACTTTGATTAAGCATTTAAATCAATAATTAACAATACTCATAAGCTAATTCAGCCCATAATCACATGATCACACTCGAAGAATTGGGGTTTTAGCTACACATCATGAAAATAGATTACGAAATACATTGGCCATGATCTGGGTAAAAGTTCCCAAGTCTTTACAATGGTCCTGATTGAAGAAATTCAGAAACCCACTTGCAAATCCTGAAAATTAAGCTTAGAAATCCTCAAATCCTACAATAAGAACTACAAACTAAGAGAAAACTCTAACTCTAGAATGGGAACTGCAATATCTAGGATAGAACTGCTCAAAATTCCCTTTCAATTCCAATTTATAGTTTCCTACTTTTTGGCTAAAAATTCCACTTGGTGGGATAAGTCGCGCCTCGCCGAGTGGTTCGGCGATCCACCATTTGCTCTCTTCCATTGCTATTTTGCATTGTTCTTCAGCATCCCAAGTCCTATAACTTTGGGCGATCCAGTATGTTGTCGCGGAACCGATCGACGATTCGCTGACTGTCATATTCTGTCACCGACTTGTTCTTTTCCAGGGCTGGCACACTGGAACTTTTGGCGAGCTAAAGCGCCACTTGGCGATCACTAGGATCGCTTTTCTTCACCTCTTCAGCTTTTTAGTTATTTTTTGTTCGGTAGTGTCCTTGCCTTGCTCCTTAGACTCCATAGCTGAAAATCAACACTTTAACATCAGTTTGGAGCATAAAATAGGCATTTGAGGACATTTATACTATAAAATAAAAGCCCTAAATGAGTCGAAATCTCGGACTCATCAACACCCCCAACTTAAATTTTTGCATGTCCTCAAGTAAAACTCAAGATCAGCAGTTCAATAAGGATGTCTACAAACAGTGTTGCATAAGTCTCAACATAAATACACACAACAAGGTTCAAACTACTCATACAATGATCAATTGTGCACTCAAAGTTTCAAATTGTGACTCAGCATCATCAAGTATGCTCAAGCTCACAATGCTTGCTTCAAATGCAAGTTCAAGCTCAACAGAAGTATTCAAATGCCCTCACAATAAAGATGATTCCATATTTACACAAAATTTCTCAGCAATTTAAAGTACCGGAATCACATACAACTCTTACACTCACAAAAATGAACACACACATGATTTCACCCATAGGTTTGCCCTTATTTTCCAATCAATATTCGTTTCAGCTCACTCAAGATCACAAAAGTCTTTTCAAGGCTTGTAACATGACTGAGTATAAAGGTATGATCATTTAGGATTAGTGGCTTCTACCTTCATGAAGTATTTCCTGAACATCACTGTCCTCCCTTTCTTTAACATTTAAAACATGCTCATAATCCACCACATTACTCAACTTCATATGAACCACCATATACCCCATTTCTTTTGCAAGTTTCACTACTTTATTTCACGATTTTTCTCTTTTTCAGTCATTTTCTTTTCTTTTCTTTTCTTTCATTTCATTTCTCTTTCTTTTACGTGGAGGGAAATTATTCACACTTCTTGACTTTCCTTCTTTCTCACCACACCCCCAACTTAGGCTTTTGGCCTAAGTTGGCTATTCAAACTGACCAAAACTTCATGAGGATTATGGGTGAATGGATAAAGAGGTCAATGTTGTTCAAGTTTTCTTCCAAGAAAAGGATAGGCTCTATGGGTGCCAAAATAAGATTCACACTTCTCACACGGGTGGCCACAAAAGGGGTATATTGTCAAATTGGTTCAGTCTTCAGAATTCTCGCCTAAGATCATTTTAATTGCTTTCTTCACTTCAATCAATCAGACCACTGAGGCAAATTCTAGGTGTCATCAAATACAATGTCCAAGACGATTTCACTACACAAGGCATTGATACAATCATCAAACAAGACTCCAAGCTTTGTAGCTAGCATGCAATGTTCATCACAAGAGACTTCATTGACAATCGGCTAGTCACAAAAAGATGCTCAAAGTTCACATATTACCTATGTAACTTCATTTACCTTATCGTAGCCGCACATTCATTTTGTTCAATTGGGATAACTATTCAAGTCATCGGTATTGACCACAATCGACACTCATTTGTACAAGAACAACCACAATCACACATGCAAGAGGTGGCAAAACTTTAAAATTGGTTCAAAACTACTTTCACATCAAAACAATGGGCCATAAGCTAAGAACAACCGCAATACCACAACCAAGATATAT